>VYYJ01004050.1:0-14493 GCA_021029165.1 Cyphoderus albinus
TTACAGTGCATTTTACATTCAAAATTTTACTTCAATTTACTCATTTTTTATGAAAGTATAAAATCCAAACATTTGAAAAACAGGTTGATGTAGAAGAGCACAGAAAATATCTCAAAGATTTCACGGAGATGATGAGATTTTTGATATAGATTCTGTTCCATTTTTTTAAATTGAAATTTCAAAAACCCATTTGAATCAAATAATTAACCGAAACAAAATTAACGGCTTCTGCTTTCAAAATTTATAGCAATTTATTAAAAACAGTCAGACTAAGAATTACTAAGACTACACAGAACTAAAAGTTTGTTCGGCACATATTAGAAACGTGGCATATGTTCAATGTAAATAAATGAATAAATATTTTTTCAGTTCTTATAATTTCATCAATTAATATTTATTAAATGTTGTTGGTTTAAGAAAAGTAAAGAATCTAAAATTATTTAAATACTTTCATTTGTTTGATTTAATAGATAATTAAATAACTCTTAATTCTAGAGATAGATAAGTGAAAATCGAACAATATTTTGGCGAGTGTCTAAACATTGTGGGCCCAGGTATCATGTGAACTGTGAGATACAGTCGGAAGAATTAGCTTTTGCAAACTCACATGAAAAAATGACAATAAATAAATTGAAGGAATTGAAGGAATAAAATTGAAATTGAAAGCAACGTATTCAGTAAAATTGTTTGGCAGTGCAGTGCCCGGTTCCGAAGTCCGGGTGTCTGGATAACTCTTACGTGCTACAAGGTAAACTGCATTTACCAATATGCCGCACTGAGAAAGTAAGTTTAGGGAATGTATGGTCACAAGGGGAATGTGCCTAATTCCTTAATACATCTGTAATACGTTACGTTCTCATCATATTAACATTTAAAAATTTTATTTGAAGTGAACACAGCTTAAAGAGTAGAGTATAATGCAGTAGAATTGAACGAACAACAAGCTTCGTGTAATTAATGAACTGTAACAATTGCTGAGCCCTTAATTAATATTTAATTATGGCTAATTTAATGTGTATTATTATTCAATGAACATTTTTTAGATCTTCGTGTGTAACAAGTAATAATTATTTTATGTATATAATACAATAAGTATAATAAGCATACTTCGTATGTTTATTTATGCAAAATTAATATAAATATAAAATTCAGTTTTATACGTAAATTAGATAGGATTGTCAAGTCATTGTTAAATTGTAAAATAATATTTAAGAAAGTCATGGTTTAAAATTATCACTAGATATGCCACTTTAATCTGTCATTGATCCAGGAGCAAACGTTTGGGCATTAATTTTCCGCATCTGGGTTACCAACTGATTTGGAACTTCAGCCAACACTTCCTTTGCCAAGAAGATTTTTGTGTCAATTTGGTTGTTCCCGTACAATGAGATGAACTTTTGAAATTCTAGGCGTGAGAAAATTTTCATTTTCTTGTTACGGTTATATTTCGGGTTACAAAAACCATTTTCCATTTAAATGTAAATATATGTACCTTATATATATAATTATAAAAACGGCTACTGTTACTGTATAATTGCTCTAATTCTCTTAAAGCATGAAAAGCAATTTAACATTAAGAGTTTCACATACATAAACATAATTTACAAAAACGTTTGCGAAATATTATTATTAGCAGAGATTTTGTAGACAAGATTCTTGGAGTGATGTTGATAACGAGTTAGTACAGTAGTGACTAGGATCAAGTTGACAACGTTGGCCAGCATACATATATAGCAGTAGCAAATTGATAACTGAACTGAAAGCAAGTTGCTGATAAAACAGTTGATACTATACTAGAGCATATTTATTAACTATTTAAAAATTAACAACGAACAGCTACCATCCCATCACCTATATTCATACACTCCAGTTAGTTAGTATCTAGTAATCTAGTGCAGTGATTTTTTCGTTCTCTCTTTCTCCCAACTGCTTATCTTTTCCCTGTAGTTTTTACCAACTTCTTTCTCATCCACCAAACAACCTGCTGTGGCAATTCGGCTAACACTTCTCTAGCAAGGCTAATTTGGCTACTAATATGAGCTACTTGCATGTGAGAGTGAGATCCATAGGAGGGAGTCAGATATTTTCTCAACTCTGAAACAAATAATTATATTAAGCACGTAGTAAGTTTTTCTGTGTTTCATTAATCATTAATAGATGTCATTCTCAAATTGTAAAACTTCAGAGCAGTGCATTTAAGGTAGTGACGTGATGGACTGAAATTAGATAATGTTGTGGATTGAATAGGCTCTCAGAGTAATTTTGCTGCAATTGGGGCATTATGCTACAATAGATAGAGTTTAAGTAAAATGTGGACTTGAATGAAAGCAAATTCAAGAGTTAAATATTTTTTAGAGACTAGAAATTATTAGAAAAAAGTCTAAAAGCAAAAATCACACACCACATGAATCCTAAAAAGCTTCTTAAGCACATAGTACAGAACGCAAGTTCCACGTAATTAATTTAAAACTTACCAACAAACTGTACAATGTCCCTCACTGCTGATCTCCCATTATGTTTTAAAAGTCGACCGTCACTGTCCAGGAATTCCATTGCTGAGAAATCTTCATTTCCAACCCCAATAATGATTAGCGACATTGGCAAAACTGATGCATTGATAATTGCCTCTTTCGTAGCATCCATATCTAAATAAATGAAACAGACAAAATCAATCCGTGATTAGTAATTCCCAAATTCCCTACAATTACTTTTAAAAATATTTTATTTTAAGGTTGCTTACCGCAAATAATCCCGTCGGTAATAATCAACAACACAAAGTAATTCTTGCCATCTTGATGAGAAGCTGCAAACTGCGCCACGTGATTGATCACTGGAGCAAAATATGTTGGACCTATCACAAATTAGATTTAACGTAAGATAGTGAGAAACTCCAAAGAATAATTTTATTTGTCCTTATTATTAAATTAGAAAATAATAATCATGTCTAACCATATAACTGAACGCTGTTAAGAGAATGGTGGTATGCTTGCAGGATTCCATTTACGCCTTCACAAAATGGGCTTTCAGGATTTCCATTCAGAAAGAATTCATGGGAAACAACTTGACTCGGAGGAACTCTGGCACCGAATCCAAGAGCAGGGAATAGTTTATCCGAGTCGTAATCTTGAATAATTTCGCCTAAGAGAAACAAACCAATATAATAAATTACAGAAAACTTTCACATTTATTTGTAATCAGTGTAGTGTAGAAGATAGGGAATTATTAATAACCTACCAACAGCTTTAATTGCCATTGAGTATTGATTCTCCATCTGGGGATGTCTGTAATGCAGGCTGTTTGGATTGTTTGGATCTCCTAAAGTCAAGCAATAGTTAAATAAACAATTTAACAACTTCTTTAAATCAAATATTTTTATTTTAATATTTTTTAATCAACTTCTTCTAACCGTTTGATGCAGTAAAATCTACCGCCACAGTGAAATGAAGCTGCACTCCGCTCTGAATATAATCCAGGAAAGTCTTTTCCTCCTCAATTCTTATACACTCGATGGTAATCGTGCCGGAATTCGTGTAATTTTTCTTTTTGTCACGCTTCTTCGGGTTAATGGCTGAGAACGTGCAGTTATTTTCTTTAAGCTCTAAATAATAAAAATCAGCCAATTAAAAATTGTAAGATTAATTTGAACTTAAACAAAATCCTTCTCATGATCATGAAAAAATTACTTGACTGAATTTCTTCGTAGGTTGTTTCAAACTCCCCGATGAAATCGTTTGATCCGTCGTTATTCCAATCATAGACTTGGAACCGCAATGGTCTGCTTGGATTTCCGCTCGTTAGAGATACCATACGTGTTGAGAATTGTTTCCAATTGGGATTCAGTGTGTTTTTGATCACATCCGTTTTATGAACGTTGGTCCAGGAGTTATCGTCCATTCTCTTTGCAATTATCACGAAAGGGTCGCTCTTCCCGAAGAAGTCTTTCTTGTCGAGATTCTTGCCATTCATTTTTATATGCAAAACCTCCTTGTTTGCTCCAAGCTCTTCAGCATGAACCACAATTTGCGAGGATTTTCCAGGAAAACCTGGAGGCAGAGCCATGTTCCGTTCAAACTGCAAAACCAAAATCGTAAAATCAATCAAAACATAGGTAAAAGATTTGCATGAACAATTCATTCAATTCAAAAAATGTGCAAATATTTTTGCATACCTTTTTGTTTGGGGCCGCAACAATTTCACCCAAACTGCATTCCAAGCATCCTAAATAATCGTGTGCCTCCAAAGTTTGAGAAGTGGAATCCCAATCATAAATGGAAAATTTCACTACCTGATGAAAAAAAATATTTGAATTAAAATTAACTTTTAAAACCGTTTTCAATTATTTTCTTAATTACTTCTGCTTTATTGGCAAATTTTTTTGTGTTTGTTCCTTACTTGACGCTCTTCGAACCGATAATCCACCGTAAACTTTTTGTTCCAACATGGATTCAGGCTATTTTTAATTTGTTCTGTGCGTCCAAGTTCTGAGTATTGATTTGTACGGACATCCTTTTGGTAGAGGATGCAGACTGGGTCTGATTTGGAAAATGTGTCACGGTCCAACAGATTCCTATAAAATATAGTAATTAAGCAAAAACAGGACATCAGTAATAATTGACATTGAGAGTTATGAATTCGGCACAAAAAATTTAAAACCACTCCCAGAATCGGTTGGAATAAATATAAATATAATTTATGTTTATGTTGATCTTACCTACTTGAAACATTTATGCCATGCCCGATTAATAGTTAAATATGAAATAAAAATGCTCGCAATCGACGTGTTAACAATGAGAGGTTTGTTTGTATTGTTCCAGTCTCACTAATTACTAATTACTTATTTAACCTTAAAAATAAATTAAACAATTTTGATGATTTAAAATTTTGATGGGAGTGAAAACCAAAACAATTTTATTTAAAAATCTGCATCACTCTGCCACTCAGCTTCAATTTTTTTAAAGATCACATAAGAATCGATCACTCAATAGTAACTAAACGAACTTGCTAAATATGTTTACAAAATTACAAAAACCGTGACCCTGACCCTCACATGACCGTTGCTTTCTACATTCTTCAATATTTTTTCGTAATGGAGATCGTTTCTTATTTAATTATATTTCTCCAGAGGCGAGTAGTTAAGAAGTTTTTCAATGAGATCCACATGACCCAGTAACATTCTTCGGCAGCAGTATCTCTTCAGTCCTAATGCGTCAAGAGCATCACTGGAGAATATACACACGCAAGGTTTTAGTTGCTTTTGAATAGTGATTGAGATTAAATTCACAAATTCAGGCCAAGTCAATCAATCTATTTAAGTTGTTTGAAAAAGTTAAATTGTTTACCCTTCAGTGTATTCTGCTTGGAGTAAGCCTAGATACGCCTCCCATTTATTTCCAATCACCTTTCCACAGGTGAAGCACCGCACAGGAATAATCATTTCGGTGAACTAATTACGTCAATTAACTTTTCAATCTCCAACAAGAACTCTTTACTTTTAAGATTTCACTTCCAATTTAACTTAATTAATAGTAATTGTTCAATCGCAATTACCAAAGATGATAAAATTAATTAAATGTGCGTGTATTTTGCCGGACTCCAATATTTTGAGTTTGACTGATTCTAAAGATTTTGCTCTGTTCTGTTCTGTTGTCAATAATAATATCTACTCAATTCATCTGGCGCTGCCTACAGAGGCGAAATGAGATTCTGGATCTTTATGATGCTCGTTTTCTTTTACTATCTATGATGTTATTGATGTTGTATGTATGTTATGGGAAATGAAAATGAATCTGGGAGCTGGGAGGGCGTGAATATTGAATATTGGAAGAAAATGATTAAAACTGAAAACCTTACTTGGCAGAAATAGTCAGCTCCACTCGGGATGTTGGCATTGTAAACTGCCCTTGCCCCCCTACACCTTGACCTTGACCAATGGAAATGGCGGATCCATACGGTGCTGGTGGCGCTGTTTGTGACGGGAAAGGCGCTGCTGTAGGTGGTGCAGGCATACCGTAAAAATTTCCTCCTGCTCCATTTGCATTGTTCATTAATCCTGGTGCGCCTGGAGTGTAGTTTGGATAAGGAAATCCCCCTCCACCTCCAGGAACTGGAGGCAGGGGCGCCTGTTGCAGTGAGTTGTCCATTATTGGGGGTGCAGTTGGAGGTGCACTGGGAGGGTAAACCGCTCCAACTGGATTAGGATAAGCAGCAGTCGGTGGAGGATAATATCCTGGCAAAGGGGCGCGGGCGGTGGGCGGAGGTGGTGGTGGTGGAATGTCGTTTCCGTACATATAATTCTTCTTCTTCTAGTTTTTAATTGCCGAGCTAAAAATATTTATAAAAACGAGTAAATAAAAAATAAATTAAATTGTATTCTGAAAGACTATAATAATAATAATTCTAATAAAGATTACAATTTAATTAATAGGAATATTTTGAATTTGCACACAGACGAAGCTAAATTGCGATTTATATTTAATTTATAATTGATTTTGATTCTCTACAGACACAAGTAACTGCGGAGTGTCAGATGTTTTTAGAGGAAGTCGTCTTCCTGTTCTGACAATGAATATTATTTCAGCAGCGAAAAACCATCAGTGTCGCTATGCATGTGCACTATAACATGTGCTAATCGTGACGAGCTGGATGTGGTAATGTTGCGTGTTAGTGTTGGTTCGTTTTGTTTTTTATCAAAAAATATTTTAAGCCTGCCGATTGCCCACCTAACATTTACTATTACTGAGTAACCAAAAACATGATATGCGTGTTAGTTTTCCAGCCTTTTCCTTATAAAGAAATTATATTTATCATTGATAAATCAAGGTTAGGCAACATCTTATAATTACTAAGAACTCGCTAATAAAATTGGTATAAAAACTTTCTTACTTTAGTAACATTGTTTGCAAGTTCTTCAATATGAGATGAGATTGGGCTTCTCTACGTGTAATACGCAGAGCAAGCCTGCGTCAGTCAGTTCGTAATACGACTGCTCTGTCAATTTGACAAAGCTCTCTTGGACTGTGCGTGGTTTGCAAAGTGAAGTGAGCAAGTAAAAAACGATTTTCAATTTATACAGTTTACATTTTACATAACCTGTGTGGCTAACCTATAGCCTGTCAAAGTGTCATGATCATCGATCATGATGCAGGAGAAGAATTCTTTCTTTTTAAGTCTCTGCATTTCTATTCTGTAAAATATGTAATGGGCTTGAGGTTGGTTTTTAACGAAATATTTGAAAAACACAATTTCTGCTTTGAAAATCTAAATATTTTTTTACTCAGCTTATAACCGACAACCAATAAAACAAATGACAGAATTGCTGAAAAACTATTAAACGTTCCGAATGGCAGCCATCAAAACTATGTAAATTGTATGAGTCAGCAAATCTATTTTTATTATGACAGTTTGCTGAGCGTACATATTCTCATTTCTATGTTTGGGTTGCAATAATTTTGTTTGTTTGTTAGCATATTGTGTGGTCACAGTAATTAGTAAACAAAAGATTATTGACGACAAGTATGCTGTCGCGTTATTAATTGGATTAAAATGTTATTGTTGGTTTTAACCCATTGGATAAATTTGGGTTAAACCCAAATATATTTTCCCCTTTGAATTACTAATTTCTAGATGATCGAAATAAAATATTGTCGGGATATGCCAATATTTTTTAAAAAAATCATCTAATCAAGTAAATGTTCTTTATATTTATCTCATCTTCTATATTTCAGTTATATTTTGCTAAAGTCATAACAAAAAACAACAATGGAAGCCAAAACGAAATTGGGCTGAAGGTTTTCTTTCTGTTTACTTTATCGATTATTTATGTAAACAATTTATCATTTTTTCAATTTCTGTAATATAACGCATTTGTAACAGCATTTGACATTATGCTAATACGATAAACAGACATTTCAAAATGCAGCCCTCAATTTTATGTCTAAAACCTTTTAGTTTTTTTTTCTTTGTAAAATTATAAACAAAATTAAAATTATGAATCAAAAATGGAGAATTTGTCTTACCTTAAAATTTAAATGCGATTCCTTGCGTTCCGTAAAATAGGAAATAGTGGAGTTGTGGAGTATCTAGCACTTGAAATTTATATGGCACAAATACAAACGTTTTATCGGTTAACAACTTCCACCAATGTTGTCGAACTACAGAATTGATCAAACTACCTCTACGACACGTTATCGATGAGTGCGAATTTTACATCTTAAGTTGGTCGCTAATCTTTTGAGACACAACGATAAAAAACAGACAAAGAGAAGGGAACCAGGAGTGTTCTGACGTATGTAGCTCTTCTGGCTGATTCATATGATGACGTCAATGGTTCGCTCACTACTACCTACTACGAGGAGAATAGCAATTTTGTTTTATTTTCTATATGTCAACGTTGCAGTTGTAACAAGCTTTTTGTTTGTTCACGTCATTTAGTCAGGTAGCAGTTTAAAGCCTGCGTGCGATTTTATGTACGTTTAGATTTTGAAACTCATGACTATGACTAAGGAACCCTAAATTAGATAAACAATATTCACTGACACACCACACTAGCCTGTTGCATTGTCTTCACAGATAAATTTCGGAACACAGAAAAACTGGAAAACACCCAGTTTCTCCTACAGAATTAGAAGATACAAGATAATGTGAGGAATTTATGATGTGATGTGATAAAATTGTTTCCGATATAACGTTTATGAAGAACAACTTTTTCCGATGAAATTGGACAATTCTAGGAAATAACGAGTCAATGTGAAAGTTGCGTGTGCAAATGCAATTCAGATGTTAAACTGCGTGTTTATTTTCCTCTACTACGTAGCTAGATTTGTCGTGTGTTGTTTTCTGTTTCATTCCCCCAAAACAAACTTTCCTTCCAGTTTATTTTCCGAAGGTTTCCAAAGATAGTCGAAAAGAATTTGTCGGGCCAAAACTTTTACTTTTGTCTTATTCCAAGTCATGCTCTTCTAGTGCTAAAATGTTTGTGTACATATGTACTTGCTTATATTATACTTCCAACATATTAGCGACAAGTCTCGTTTTGTTGGAATGCTATTGATTTTGTTGCGATATGAAGAATGGGAGAAAATGCTACTAGCATATAACATTTCTATTCGCGTTTTATGGATGAGTGCATTCCCCTTTTGTCGCTTGTTAGTTGTTAACTGTAACGTATCATCATAATGCATTGTACGTGGTTCCAATAAATTGCTATTTTACAGCAATTTATACAAATACATAATATTTTTTACCATCAACAAGCTGCGTTTTGTTTGAAACAGTGCAAAAAATAAATATTCCTCTAGAGTGGGTTATTTTTGTCCCAGCTTCAGTTGTGGAAATATTTTCATTCGCTATTTTTTGTTCACTGTTTTTTAAGTGACGTGTGAGTGCACCATGTACCATGAGTTAAGTGAAATGAAATGAAAACATTGAAGTGTATCAGAATATAGAACATGATGAATTGGTTCAATTAAGAATTGACGTAAATTCATGACGTTGTCATTTTCCATCATTATTATTTGGCATTATTGTTTACGGCTCGGGTGTGTGACTCATTGTCATTCTAAACCTTTATAATAATATTCAAAACTGTTATGCTCTGCTGCTAGTAAATTGTCGATGTACAATGCAATACTATGCCACATTCTTTCTGTATTTATTTTTGTCTAATATACAAACACATTTTTCTGTCACATTTTATTTTACAAATAGACCTGTAATGGCAAAAATACTTACAACAGCGTCCTGCTGCATTAATGTAAATATGAGAATGAGTCATGCAATGACATTTTATAAAACCGCTAAAATTAATATTAATGAAACTTATTGATAATAGATAGAGATAATGTTAAATAGATTGATGAAGAAATATTATATAACATTTATAACTGATTTCAATATTAGCACCTAAAATTATGAAGTCTTTCGTTGGGAAATATTTTTTTTCTTCAAATTATGGAAACATTGTGCTTTGGCCACATTGAATATTTATACAATAATTCAAAGATTTGCTTTGTACAGAAAAAAGTTATTTAACCAGAACCATTGTAAAGAAGAAACAATTGTAAAAAGGAGGCAGCGTTATTGGGATTGATTTTTTCCCAGAATTATTTAGTTTCTTACTTTACAATGATAACAGTTTATAACGGAGTAATCTGCTTGGTGGACATAAACTGCATAAACTGTGTTGGAATTTCGGCCAGAACCGCCTTAGCTAAGTCGTCCTTTGCGGCTGTCAGATTCTCTCCGTGCTTTCCCAAGAAATCCCGGAGTGCTGTTACAATGCAAAATGCACAATTAGTATGATTTATAATAAACTTTCAAAAAATCTTGCCGGAATTTATTTTTAACCTTACCAACAAACTGGACAATGTCCCTGGCAGCGACGGTCCCAGTAGAACTCTTTAATACGCGCTTGTCAGCATCAAGAAATTCCATAGATGAGAAATCTTCATCGCCAACACCGACAATGATAATCGACAGGGGAAGGCTGGAAGCCGCAATAACAGCTTCCTTGGTTGCTTCCAAATCTATATAAGGGCGAAATGAAATTATTTTAAACAAGTTCTTAATTCAAGTCTCATTCAATCATAAATATTTTTTTTATATTTACCGCAAATCATTCCATCAGTAATAATCAACAGCACGAAATAATTCGCCCCGTCCTTGTAAGTGTTTGCAAATTTGGCCACGTGGTTAATCACAGGAGCGAAATATGTTGGTCCCGATAAGCGAACGGTGCTTAGAGCGTTTTTGTAGGCGTCCAAGATTCCTTCCACACCCTGGCAAAATGGATTTTGAGGGTTGAAATTGAGGAAAAATTCGTGGTTGACCTCTGTGCTTGGAGGAATTTTGGCTCCAAATCCAAGAGCAGGAAAATACCTAGAAAAAAATTAATAGGCAATAAATATTTTTTTTTCTTGTAAATAATCACACTTTCATTATTTATCGCACAATGTTAATTATTATAAGTATAAATATTAAAACTAGTAATTTATACTAACCTGTCTGTGTCATAGTCTTGAATAATACTTCCTAAAAGTAAATACATTTATGTACATGAAAAACATTTTTATAATTAGTATTTAATACACAATGTAAAATGATTATGATTGAATTTTTTGCGCGTTGTAATTAGTAATTATTGTATAAAAGTAATTTCGCCTACCCACGGATTTGATGGCCAAGGTGTATTGATTGTCCTTATTTGGAATTACACAATGGAGACTGGCCGGATCCCTGGGATTTTTGTTGCTCGCTGTGAAGTCAATTGCGACAGTAAAATGAAGCTGAATTCCACTTTGGAGGTAGTCAACAAAAGTAAAATTTCTTTCATCGACTTGGAGAGATACGACATTTAACACTCCGGAGTTTTCGTATCCCTTCTTTTTCTCCTTTTTCTTCGGATTGATGAGGGGGAAGCTCGGAGCACCTTGCTTACTCACTTAATAAATAATAAATGAAAATTATTTTTAAGTTTCTGTTTCAATTTTTACTGTTACTGTACTGCTTAAGAAATTTTGGTTTTCATTTCACTTACGATTTCTCAGATCCTGAAAGGTCGTCTCAAATTGCCCAATCAAATCGTGCTTTTCGTCCTTGTCATGGTCATACACCTGGAAGAGAAGTTTTCTCTGTGGATTCTTTCCAGTGAGGGCAGACACTTCTCCTGTAATCTGTCTCCAGTCGGGATCCAACGTTTTCTTGATAACCTCAGTTGTAAGTACTTGGGCCCATTCACCGTCATCCGTTTGTTTTGAGACAATCAAGAAAGGATCGCTTTTACCCAGAAAATCTTTCTTGTCAAGGCCTCGGCCATTCACTGTGAGTTGGTACTTGTCCTGGCTTGTGCCAAGCTCCTCGGAGTAAATGATCAGGGTGGAGGCGTTCGATTTTCCCTTCAGTTTATCAGGCAGATCCAACGTCTTCTCGAACTAAACAAAAAAGCGTAAAAATCCACTTTATTTAAAAATTGATTTCTCTTCATGTTCACATGGTCATTGACACATACGCATCTATGTTTGAAAAACAACTTTCATCAAATTTGCAAAGAAAGCTTACTTTGCTATACTTGGCGGAGACGAGCTCACCAAGACTTGTTACTGTACTCCCTAAATAGTCATGTTTACTTAGGTCCTTCATGTCACCGTCCCAGTCATACACAGTAAATTTGATTTCCTGAGAATGCAAAAACACAATTATAAAAATGATGCTACACATATTTTTTAAAATATAAATTTCAGGTCAATTATTATCATTAATGCACCTGTCTTTCTTCAAACTTGTAATCCAGACTGAGCTTGGCATTCCAACGAGGGTTCAGATTGTCCACAATGTGTTCAGTACGACCAACTTCAATGTACTCGTTGGTACCAAACTGCTTCAGGTGTACGACGCAAAACGGATCCGACTTGGAAGTCGAGTCACGGTTAATCAAATTTCTGCAAATTTTGCATATGTACGATTACAATTTAATGCTTTTAAGTTTGAGTCTATTTATTGAATTCAAAATTACACACAAATTACAAATATCAATATGAAATTTAAGTCTGAATATTGCTTACTTGGCCGCAAGGCGGAGCTCAACTTTGGTTGAAAGACCCATGACTATCTTAGGAATGGGAAATATGTAGAATTTTAAAATATAAAATTGATATTAAACTTGAGAAACTGAGAATTTAATAATCTTAATTGACAGTCTTTGAGTGATTCAAGTCTTGTACTAAACTATTAAGTTGTGATAAATGTGAAATTTAAACACGAGTAAATTTTGCTTTATTCCTTCTACCGGTGAAGGTGAATCAGTGAATGGAATGTTTTATTCAGCTAACCATGAGCAAAGTTTTATTTACAACTAACATCTATGAAATAGCATGTATTATGGATGGACACACAAGAACTAGATGTAATCAACAGTGAAGGATGCGCCTGCCTATTACTGCAGCAAACATGCGGCAGCGGCAGGTATCACGAGAGAGAGGTTATCCGGTTTAACTATACAAATACAACCTTATTGAGAAAAAAATGTATAAGCGAGATGCTGCAGCCTGCAGTGTATAAACGTGATGTTAAGTAAAATGACAAAATTTGTTTAGTGCAAGATGTGAGTAACTCTTCTAAAAGCGAATGTCTCAGTCAGTAAAGCTTCAGCCAGAATCTCAGCTTCAGCTTGGCTGTCTTTTACTCAGGGTCATTCTGGTAATAAAAACATCATTACGTCAACTCCCAACTTAACTAGCGGTTTGCATCTGCACAGCCAGCTACAATGCGATGGTCATACTATAATCTCACACGGTTGCGGCTGTTATAACTATGACTGTGATTCATAATGTGATTATATGTACAATATTTTAATGCTTCGGGCGATGAGTCAGACTGCTTGTAGACAGGATTTTATGCAAGAAACCAAAACAATGCAAAATTACTTGTTATTACAAATTCTCCAGGCCGGTACAAATTGCCTATATAAAACACTTATAAAATAATAAGCAAATGTGGAAATGTGTGCATATCTCAAATCAACATAACTTTGTTTCTCTGTGGATGTTCCTCAGCGTTTTTTGCTCATTTAATGATGATAGTTGTCCTCGACTTACCTTCTGTCCTTCATGAGCCATTCTTGGTATTGTCCTTATTTATTTTCAACTTCACTCGATCGTTTCTTCTCCAACTATTTTTTCATGCCATTAAAATCTGCAAAGGTGAATGAAGACGTTTACATAAACCTCATCGGCACGTATTAAAACCAAAACAACAAAGTTGCTCTTAGAAGAGTTAAAAACATAAGATTGAATGTGATTGAAGAAAAAAGTGCTGTCAGATAAAATAAATAAATTCCAAACCGGCTCAGTCATTTCGCATCATAAAAATAATTTTATAAAAAATATTTGTGATGTCATTGCAGAATTTCTGGTTCGTTGTTATATACCACAGGTATGATATGCATGATCCAGTCTAAAGATGATGTCATTATTTCGCTTAATAAGATTTGTCGTAAGTTCGTCATCACTCACAACCGTTTCATGACATCAGATAGAATACTGTTTGTTAATGTTTGAATCATGGTTTCATTTTATCTATTTTAGACCTATTGAAAATGTATGAAATAATAAGTTTCCAAAAAGTCGAGATTTAAATAAAAAGATAAAATCAATGTATTTTCATACTGCAAGGTTTATAATTTATTTCTGGATGAACTTTACTAAATTAATAATGTAATGTAACCATATCTTAAGAGGTAATTAATTTTATATGTCACGAATCAAGTAGATTTTTAATCATGGGAGAATTCAGCGTTAATCTCTTATTAACAACCGATACCAATTACAATATTATACCAAGTTATGGTAAATACAAATTCTACTTAGCCTCTCAATTGTAATTGCTATATTGCAATTTAGCAGTTGAACTTTTGCATAATAATTACTTTCATTCACCAAATAATACTAAATAAGAATTCTCTTGTAGAAGAGAATTCCTGTTCAGTTGTTTAAACTCATT
>VYYJ01004051.1:0-14492 GCA_021029165.1 Cyphoderus albinus
GAACACTTACCCACAATCCTCCACCAAAATATCCTTAAATGACGACGTGTTTGACACCTTATTCGTGGAAATGCGTAACGTGCCAAACACGTGATATTCTCGTGATCTGCAATTCGGGATTTAGGTGCCCCGGGAATTTGGCACTTAATAAACAGCCATTACTTACGAGCAAATCAGATCGTAAAATTGAACTGTGAAAGAGTACAACAGAATACTACAGGACAGTGGAAAGTTAGACTTGCAATCGCACGAGTCTTCAGTTTTTTTACTTTCCACCTACTCATTTCGGTCCACCGACACTACAGAAGAGGCCTATTTGCCATATCGCTTTATTTACATTTCTTGACTAGTTCTTGCTGTCGCTGTTGTAATGTTAATAACCTGCCAAGTGTATCGATAAGCAAGAGTGTTAATACTCCATTTCAGAATGAGAGGACGCCAGCGTGTCGTAAATAAGCACTAATGTTTGGAAGATAAGAACCCAACATGCCAACGTAACTCTAAATTTGCATTGGGAATGTTAGGTAAACGTAGAACGTAATCGCTGTATCGTAAGAAATGAAAGCTGTTTTGTTTTCTACGACTTTTTCTACTTTAGTTACCTTTAGCACGCAAATCACGTTACGCTCTGCGACAGTTATAACTTGCAAGAGAAAAGTGCCATTGTGAAAATGAAAATGCTTTCAGATGCTGACAATCATTGGAGAAAGTTCTTTCTAAGCAAATTCTAGTAAACAGAAATGACCTCCTACCTCTGCGCTCCTATTAGAGCAGCACACCGTGTTTAGTTTTTATACTATTACTAAATGTTACCACAGATTACTCAGGCAAATAACAGCTTTGGTTTTTATGAAGTATTTTCTGTATTAAATGCTTTTATTTACAACATTCGAGTTCAAACCCCCTTCTAGTGCACGCTGACAGGAAATTCTTTATTTCCCACTTCAACTCAAGGCGGAAATTGATTATAGTAATAAACTTGCACTAAGTAAACCGTGAGGGGCTGCTATGTATTTAGCTCGTCATAATTAAAATAGCGTATTTTACAAATGGTTCGTGATTTATTACTATAATTTACAGCTAGTAGAAACCGTTTAGATTTTTTTCTTCTGTTGAATTGACTGGTCGTAAAAAGTGTTACAACTCTACATTACTCCGGTAAAAGTTACAAAACAATACTGAACCAGTAATATTTTATCTTTTACAAACGAAAACTGAATAAATCAAAAGTCAGGAGAGGAAGAAATTCATCGCATTACCGCTCTCGCTCTGACTTCTAAGAAGAATAAAAAACAGAAAATTGAAAACATTGCGCTGCGTCATTCTAATTTAGAAATGAGTCTTTGATATTCGACAAACTAAGCCAACATATTTATTTGGAAGTTGTATGGATAAACTCATTTTCCAATGCCTTCAAAGTTCCCCTTAGATCCTCAACGTACCCTTTATCGTGTAAGCTTAAGTAGCCTCGTAAGTAGTACACAAATGATGAGATGAGCAAGAAATGCCCCCCTCGTTAAGGATCCCTACTTCCTCAGTTACCTTATCATTATCTTGTTTTCCGTCTGATGCCCTATTTTTCCTGCCAACTCTCATCTCGAGAAACATACACCTTATCATCATCATTACGCACACGAACTACTAATCTGACTTCACAAAAGGCAGAAAGCACGGCTTGCATAACAAATAAAGCTTCAACACCAATAACGTCTCCACCAGCAAGACCAAACGAATAAAGAGAACAAGCTGTGTAATTGAAGAAAGTTTGGCTTTTTCATGCACACAGGAGAGTACCTGTAACATGATTTCATTAACTGGATTAACAGACTTCAGAAGTAAATTTATACCTAAAACCTGTTTATTCATTCACGAGGGTATATCACATCACATATTACATAGTATCTACAAGATTACCGGCATGAGTGTCGACCGCAATATATTTTAAAATTAACTTCAATGTTCCAGGTCTACATTACATCGCATTTATTATATTAGCCAGATTAGAAGTACAAGTACACACATTTGCAATCGTATCAGACCAGCATGAAAACTCCACAACTCACCACAGTTCACACAACATCATCTAATTTTCGGCGCCTACCCCTTTGAAGAACCTCACAAAAAAACTAGACTTCATTTGTAACCCATATTTTATTCATTTTTATATGAATAATGCCAAACTACCCCACAAATATCGAAAAGTCCTGTCAGGTTTAATAAACACAAGACATGAGTACTGCCGCATTGACTTGACTCGAGGGTTTTATTTAACAGTACCTTTCGCAATCAGTTAAAAACAGAGTCATATACATTTACCATACCATTCCCAACAGTTGGATCTTATGGACTCTGGTAAGCCTAAAATAGAAATTGAATGTCCACACAAACGAACAAAATTATATCTTTACGGAGGAATCTTCTATATAAATACTTTTTCTTTTTGATACATTCAACACTCGCATTTCCCAAGCTCTGACGCTCTGTTTTCTGGAGACGATCATGTTTTATTTTTATGAATTATTGAAACCTTTTGCTGACTGACAATCTTAAAATGCTGAAGGAGAGATTCAAGAACTTTTTTTAGTAGATACGTACGTAACATCATTATACCCAACGCTACTTAATACTTAATACTGATATTTACCCTTAGCTGTTCTATTTGAAAAATCTTAACTAATCCCACTTTTCAGTAGGTTAAATGCTGACTTTCCAACTCTGCTTTCCAATGTCTAACTAACATAACTTCGCGACAAAGCCATTACAGCTTGCACAGCGATTTCCTTATCATGTCATGTCGTGCTGGAAAACGGGGCAACTTGCTCAAACATCCAGATAAGAGTATTTTCTTTTCGCACGAAAACCCAACCGACCGACCTCATCACCACACCACGCTCAGAAAGGATTATTCACAGTTTTCTTACCGCATGACTCACTCACTCACTCAATAGACAGACCTACCTAATTTTCTGTGCATTTTATACTTTTCGTTAGCCAAGATCCTTTTAACCAAGTGTTTGTACCTACGTGGACACTACAGCAATAGCAATCTACACCACATGTTTCTCGCCATCTTTCTACCGAAAAAAACTTTCCGCAAGATCATGTTATGCTTTTTTGTAACCAACCAAACAGTTACTTTCACCATAAATCTCGAAATGTTAAGCCATACACCATGTTATAATGTCCATCGGACAGAAAAAATCCGTGAAGTAAGAAATATCCAACATCCGAAGAGCGTTGGAAGAGCAGGAACCGTACATAAAATACCATATCGCACTTTCTTTCAGCTCACCGTGGTGCTTGTTCAGCTTCAGGTTCCTTTTCCTTTTCTTGCACCACCGTCACTCTTTCTCTCTCTCAAACTTGTAAACGAAACGGAGAAGAGGCAACTTGAAAGCCTGCAGAAACTCTACGGAGTGAATATAAAAAGCAACCTAATTCCTGCATCAGAGGCAAATCCCCCGAAGAAATTAGAACCATCATGTACAGACAATGTAGCATTTTATCGGTCCCAGAACATCGATTCCTTAAAACTTCTCCCATATATACATGGAACGCTCACAGAGTAAACTGGGCCCATCGGGGTTTTGACTTTTTTCTTTCCTTTTTGCCCAAACGACCATACACTATTATTATTACGAGACTAATGTGCGATCTTCTCAGATATGTAGAACCGGGACCAACTGTGTAGTTTGAAATATATAAACAGGAAAAAGCAAAAGTCTTTCCTTGTTTCTCCCGTTTCCCTTTTTTCTACACAATTTGTCAGTGTGAATGTTCTTTGTAACAGTCAAGGTCTTATTCTTGTTAAGCAATCCAACCATTCTATTACATTATGCCATTGCCTTATGATCAACCATGATCACACAGAAAAATACAAGATCGCATGCTGAGCAATTCAAAGAAAATTCAAACGAATTTATGTTTCACCACAGCGAACTTCGACCTAAACTTCACTTAACTTCTTGTTACTCACATCCACATCTCAAGCCAAAGAGAAACGACACCTTTTGTGTTGCGCTCCTTCCTCCTTTCTATACGCCTCTGATTCCCCTATATGAATGCAGGAAGGTGAAATAAAAATTCCTTCATTTATTTATAAAATACCTTTGGGGGGAAACTAAAAAGTGATAAAAAGAAGAGACATCCCACAAATACAACTACAAATGCTCAAGTGCAATTTCACACTTGCAGGTAGGCTCACTGACTGCTATGGTGGTGACTATTATTATGATATTATACAATTCACTTCTTCGGAATGGATCAAAGCAAAGCAAATAAATTTCAAACGTATTGCAACTATACATTCCAGTTTTACAAATTTTACGTAGCATTACACAGTGAAAGTTTGTTTCTTCATGCTGCTTTTCACGTAATTTTTATAATTTCATACTGAGGATTTTTGGAAAATCTTCCAATTAAAATCGGAGTAAGTTGTTTTATAATCAGAAAACAATTATGTAATATATTTTGTAAATCACTACTGCATAACCCCTTCTCAATTATTCAGCTATGGAAAATGCGATTAATTGGGGCTTCTTAATTATGGCCATAATATGCTAAATAATTTCACCCTCATTTCATAAATGACTCAGTAGCATGCACCAACAAAATCATGAATCATCCATGTTCCCTGCTGCCAGACGAGTATGTAACGAGATTAACTCTTGTGAAGTTAATGATTTGGATAGGCTGATGTAGCTGACGGGGTTGTGGCAAAGAGATATTTCGCAGATTCTGGTTCGATCTACCTTTTCTGTGTCCACGTATGAACAGCAATGCTACCAGCAAAGGACGATTACCAAACAAATGGCAACCGACAAACAACGCCTCATTGCGGGAAAACAATGATATGCTTTGTCCTTTTTTGTCTGTGTAATTCTAAGAACCCAACAATTGCTACCTTTTTACTTCTGTGTAAGCATATTTCATTCGCACAATATTTTACACATAGTCAGACTCACTCAGACTGCCATACCTTACTTTGCACACCTACAGCTTACTTCTGTTGCATGCAATTAAAGCTACAAAAGGTAAGATATGCAAAAACAATTCAAAGGGCACTTAATGTGGTATGCAAGTAGACGAAGCAGCGCAGCGGATTAAAAATATTTAACAAACTGTTTGTCATACTTGTTAGATGGCTTCCTGTAAACTCAAAGTCATCGTCCTGGTCCCAGTGCTTCAAAGATAAATTGGAAAGCGGCGCGGCATTGGCAAATTCCAAATTTGCAAAATGCCAGTCAAGAATTTGACGATCCCGTGTAGAAAGATAAACTTCCCTATTGGTTAAAATGATCATTGTATTTATCAAGCCTTCTTAAAGAATTTTATTATTAAACTATGCAAATTATCATGGACTTTCTGAAATCCATTACTCACTCGTGTTCCTCTTTTTCTTTATCCTCCAGCTTGGCATCAAGCTTTTTCAAATCAGCTTCAAGTTTGTCATATTCCTAAAAGAAATAACACAATTTCATTCATTTTAATTGTAACAGCCAAATCGGTAAATAATAAAGATACATAAGCATAAGCAAAGGATATTGTATAAAAATTGGTATTATTTACTTATGTTGTATTTAAACAGTACGACTTACAGTTATAGCTTCATCCAGTTCCATTGCGGTGGCTCGTATTGCAAAATCTTTAGTGACATCCTTTCTATTTGCATCTTCCAAGTCTTGGAGTTGATTGTGCAACTCTTCGATGTGGTGTTTCTTAACAAGCATCTAGCATTTAGACATTACAAAGGTATATTTGATTAATCCAATCAGAAGAAATTATATGGTAGTAAAGCCATATTAAAAAGTTTATTTGTAGTTTGTAGGAATAAACGTACATTTTCTGCTAAATCTTTCTGCTTTTGTGTAATTGAATGAATTTCATTTAAATATTTCATTTGCTCTTCTTTCACTTGTTTCTCCTGTAATCTATGGAATTTAAAAAAATGATTGCATAAAGAAATATCTAACATTTATTCTAAATTTAATTTACCGATCAATGCTTAGTTTAGCGATGTTCTTTTACTTACTTGATAACCCATTCTAATGCTTCTCCAAGGCTTACGGGTTTATTGTTGACGTAATTGAAGTCAATGTGATGAGAAATGTAGCTGGTGGCTTCCAATAAGCGATTAAATTCTCGCTCGATTTTCTCATCCTTTTCCTTTGGAACCTGATTCAATGATAAATAAAAATGAAAAACATCATTTGAATTCTAAAAAGTCAAGCTACTTGTTCCAAGTCTATTATTTTATTTGACTTAAATATTTATTATTCACTCACCGTATTTCCATTGGCTTCATAAAGTGGGCATTTCTGTTTAATTTTGTGCAGCTCCATTTTTATTTGCTTGGACAAAATGTTAATCGGGTTTCCACCTAGTCCGGTAATGACCATTGCCCCTTTAAATCCACAACATGATTCATGGTTAAGGAGTTATAAAATTGAATAAACAAGATGAAGTATTTATCAGAAATACAAAAAATACATGCATAAAATTTTAGTTGAGTACATAGTATGTAACACAAAAACATTTCTTATATCGATTAATAATGTGGGTTTACCAAGATCCGCCACAAAATGTCCTTTTCGAAATGTCACGACCCTCCCTCCAACTCTGTTTCGAGCTTCAATAACAGTCACATCAAATCCAAACCGTTGTAACTGCTGTGCAGCGGCAAGTCCAGATACTCCGGCGCCAATAACAATGATTTTCTTCCCCTTCGACTTTGGGGGTGGCTAAAATCAAAAACAAAAATTTGCATTTGTTCTGTTTAGTGATGTAATATAAATTTTATTAAACTTATATTTTGTGACGAACTTACGCTCACGGTATCAAAGATTCCAAAATTGATATATCCATGTCTATCCAAGTAAGCAAAAACCCTTGCTACCAATCGCTTGTCACTGTTATAAGGTGCTTCAAGGTTATCCCAAACTGCATCCAACGTTAACTCCAACTTTGGGTTTTCAAGCCACATTTGTAACTAAAAATTTAGAATGTACAAACACAAGAGTGCATTAATAATTATCATTCGCTTTATACAAATCCGCAGCCATTCAGACTTGACGAATTTTTCGAACTGCGCCACACCACAAGGCACACTAGGCACAGAATAAACTGGGATAGATAATCTATCGTAAATTGTCGCGGTTAAACTTAATACTTAAACTCACCACCCGATTTCGAAGATGCACGTACAACTTTTGAGTCTGAATGGGACCCTGAGCAAGGTCCGGAAAAGCACATGCTTCCGGAGTCGACATTTTGTCAGAAGGCAGGCGGCTTTGAAAGGCTGCCCCCTCCGGTCCTGAAATTGTTAAAACCAAGTTTGTAATAATTAAAGCTACATGTTCAAGTAACCTTGATTGGAAAGCTTTTTCATTAATAATAATGTATTAATGTGTAAACTGTATAATTGAAAAAAAACAGTCATTCGTAGTACCCTTTAAATCTTCTAATTCGGACTCATCCATTAACTCCCCTTCCCCGCCGCCGTCTTCATCTTCGTCCCCAAAAGTAGGGGGTGTATAAGTGGTAACTATCTCGTCGTCATCTTCCCCTGAAGACTCCCGTTCTTGTTTCAACTTGTCTCCGTCCTTCCTCATGTGATCCAAAAGACATGGTTTTTTGTCACTCCGGTGTTTAATCGGAGACATAATTGACAGTCTCGACTTAATCGAAGAAGCCGCGGAGGGTGGGTTTTGGTAGGCCGAGTCCAAATCAACATCCTGAAAAGATCCCGTCGCCGACACCACGGTGGTCGCAGTTGAGATATTATCTCCATCTTCATCCGAATCCAAGTCTTCGTCATCGTCATCTATAGTTACAACACCTCCAAGAGGTAAATTTTCGTCCCCTCCTCCGGACGAGGCATGACTTCTAGCCTTTTCGCGCCTCCTTCCGCTCATATTCCACCTATTTATTAGCGTTAATGTGTAATGAAGAAAACAAAAAATTAAAATAGGCACGTTACTTCACCGTAAAAACCTACAAGTCAAGTCACTTTCACTAAACGAAGTAAACTATAATCAACAAGGTAAAGGTTTATTATTCAGTGTTTCAAAATTAACTCTTGCTCTTATTTCACCGGTTCCGAAAGCCGACCGGCAATAAACAAAGTATTTTCACTATTTTCCGAAATCTGCAACCGTAATTGCGATTAAAGAGGCTTCGTAAAATGAAATGTTCTCACTTCACTTAATTTTTAATGTACAACTTTGACCTTTCAACCTCTGACATGAAGAAGAAAGCGTAAAGTTTTTAAAAGCACTTTTTGTAATACTCATGTTCATGAAGAGACACAAAGAATTAGATTTTTAAAAGCACATGAAGCAAACACAAACAAAATGTTTACAAATGCATTTTAAAAGCTGTTTTCCCGCTACAAAGCAGCTTTGTTGTTCGCCTAAACTCTTCTTTGATGGTGCTTCTGCTTGCTGCTCTGCAAACAGACTGCAAAAGTTTGGAATTTGAGGGAGACGCGACGCGACGCGAGCTTTTACCATACCAAAACCGTTGCATTTTGAGTTTCCACTGCACTGTGGCCTTTGACTTTGACATTGACACTCCAGTCCAGACTCTTTGGTTGCTATAGAAAAAAGGACTCCTAAAACACAACTTTATCGCCAATTGCGGTAAGAAAAAAATCGAATTTTAAACAGGTACTTCGTTCACCCATTTTTTTTTCATTCTGCAACTTTCAATCACGTTTTGTAACTCATCAGAAGAACAATTATCTGATTGCACTGATAACCCACCCATAACTCGCACTAACTAACTGCCTAGCGTTTTCTTTTATCAAAGACATTTAACTTTCTTAAAATTTAATTTCACAATTAAACTTATTTCGACCTTCTTAATCCCATCCTTTTAATTAGTACTTTTCTCTCGTCGAATCTCAATGGCTTTCTTTAGCTCCACCTCCTTCCCTGCGCCTGAACTCTTGTCGTCTACCACTTTTCAAGATGACTGGCTGCAGTTAACTCCAGAGTTGACCCCCGTCGATCGGATTCAATTAGAAAGCCGACTTCGACAGCTTCGTTGTTCGCCAGTCCTTCCATCATCGCCGCAGCCTCCAAATGGACAAGTTCCAGCTCCAGGCATCCAGAATTCTTCAACTCCGCAGCCTAGCAACTGCGGTGATCCACTCCAGGAAGAAGTCAGTACATTATTGGATTTGAATTCTCTTCCTGGTGACTTGGGCAGTATAAGACCAGCAGCAAAGAGACCGGCAGCACAGAGCACGGGTAACTCGGGATCTGGCGACCATAACAAAAATAAACAACCCAAAGTCGAGAATCTAACTGTGCGGGACAATGAGACAGTGACGCCAGAGAAGCATCCTAAGGACCTGAACAACTACCGCATCATCACCCTGTCCAACGACTTGCAAGCGGTTCTTATCCAAACTCCAACCTACAACTTTAACGGTTCGTCTTTCCAGCCTCGGGGGTGTCATGGACTCGGCCAAGGCTCAATTTGGAAGGTCATCGGTTCCAGTGATGTCTTCAAAACTCACCGATGTAGGGAATCAAAAGATAATCCGAATTCGCTGACGTGGGACCTCCTGGGTGGACTGTCGTGTCTCTTCAGTAAGACCGGTGACGATCTTGCGGAATGGATTCGACTGGAGACAACGATTCCTGACGAGAACAACAACACCAATGGCCCCAGACCTACTCCAATTCCGCTTCCCACGCCCAGGCCCATTTCTTCAGCCGGAAGTAAAGCGTCAAGAGCTCAAGTGAACATCGCGGCAGTGGTCAATGTCGGCATCATGAATGATCCAGATAACTGCCATGGCCTAGCACACTTTACGGAGCACATGGTCCATTATGGATCCAAGAAATACCAAAGGGAGAACGAGTATTTTAACTTTATGGTAAGAAAATTATCAGCTTCATTTTCATCATTTAATATAATTTGTGATACAATTATTATTATCTTGGATTTAAAATATTAATTACGTTACAGGATCTCAGTTATGGCGCCAATGCTTTTACGGAAAATCATACTACGACCTACTTTAATTCCATTCGTGAGGGTCATGCGGAAAAGGGCATCGACATGATGGCGAGCATGCTGTCTGAGCCGCTTTTCACAGAAAGTATGACGTACCGAGAAGTGAATGCTGTGGACTCTGGTGAGATCAAACATTCAATACAAATTAAAAAAAAGTATTTTCTTTATCTAAATTTTTCTTTCTTTTATGCGAAACACTAAAATCGAAATTCTTTTAATTCGCAGAATTCCACTTAAAAAGGCATCACTCATTCCTTCGCCGCGTATTATTGTTTCAAACTTGCTTCGAGGGCCACCCGATGGGAAACTTCGGTTTTGGAAACCGAGACACTCTTCTCAAGCCAAAAAATATTCAGGGCGTATTACGAACATTCCATCAAAACTTTTATCAAGCTGGTGCTATGACCTTCGGTGTCGAAGTAAGTTTGCACAATTAATTGTGATTATTTTGCAAAATTCCAACATTTTTAAATTAGTTACTTACTGGAGTTCTAACTTTCACATTTTAGTGCGATTTGACACTAGATGAGCAACAGCGACTCGTCCTTGAGTATTTTGGAAGTTTGAAGAGAGGTAATCGACACATCTTGCAGGATACTCCAGTGCCAGCGAAAGAGAAATTCCAACCGAAGAAACATCTTTTCAACATGGATTATATCATGCAAGGAACATGTTCCATTTCGAATGTAAGTAATTACCAACAGCAAAGCTTCTCTTTAATTTGGTTTTACTTTTTTGTGAGTTAAAAAACTTCTATATATCGATTTCCACAAATCTTATATAGCTTTGGGTGGCATGGCCGGTTCCTGAACCCATCACAAGGAATTTCTCAAAGTGCAAGACTTTCAGCGTTCTGTGCAATCTGCTCTCCGCAGAATCTGAAAGGCACCCTCTCGAAACAATTGAAGGATAGGTAATTGTTTGAATTTTTAATGTCTAATAGAATATTATTAAAAGCATTGTTTCGTTTCATTCTCCTCATTGAAACTTTCGTTCATTTTTTTCCAGAGGGTACATTTGGCTCATGGTTGTACGAAACCCGATCGATGACAATCTGATGAGAAATAAATACTCTGGTTTCTTGACCATCGACTTCTTCCTGACTACAGAGGGTCTAGATCACGTCAATGAAATCATGAGTGCACTTTACAATTACATTAAAAAGCTGTCGACCCTCTCAGATGACCAATTGAATCGGGAATTCGAAACAATGAAGAGAAGCGAACAGCGGAGTTTCCAGTTCGGGGACGTCGATTTGGAACCTCCAACTGCAGTATCGTGTGCCACCGCTTTGCAGCACGTAAGAGCTCAAGATATTCTGATGGACGAATGGTGGGCATGGCAGGATGCTACGTTTCAACCTGGCGAGCTTCGAAGTATTCTGGGTCTGCTGAAGCCATCCGAGATGAATGTCATTCAGACGCTACCAGGTGACATTCCATTGTGGTACTACGCTGAAGTTGAAGAAGAGGAGGTTCTTACGGCGCCTTACACCGACGCCCAGTACATGAAGCAGGAGATTCACGAAAGGTTTGACAACCTTAACATAGGAAATTTCAATTTTACTCAAGCCTTTCAGCACGAAAACCTGTACGTGGCTGGGCTGGAAGTGAAACCACCTTTGATCGGATTGCTACAACGACAGATTTTGCCGAGTAAGTTTTTTATTGCTACAATTACTAATAATACTTTATAATAAAGTCTTTATTTATTTTTTAAGTTTGCTTTTTAATTACGAATCAAATAATTGTCTTAGCAGTGCCACCAGTTAGGTGCTTTAAGATACTGGCTGCTGTTCATTTGGGGAATCCACCAAACAAACATGATGGATTCTGCTACGTTAGCCTGGAAAGCCACTTTATGAACTCCAACGGCAGACAGTAAGTCGTTTTCTTCAGATAACCAAAATGCCAGTACTTTTATGTTAATTAAATACATTGCTATTAAAAATTTGTTTTCCGTCTTTCAGCTTAGCACTGACGTTACTCTGGATTACATCGACCATGCTGTCACTTTCAGCCGAATTTAATCAAGCAGGCTGGGCTGGAGTCAGATTTGCGGTGTTGCCCACCTCGAATGGAATTATCGTGGGAGCGGCTGGATTTCCGGAAAAACTATTGACGGTTTTGGGTACATTGATGGACCGCTTGTACTCTGAAGACATCCGTAGGTCAAACGTCGAAGCTGCCAAGAATGCTTTAAATGCAGTGTACGACTTGATTTATGCCAACAACGCGGACTTCATAACTCGGTACGATTCACCAAAATTAAATATTACTTAATATTACTTAAAGTATTTGCACAGTTTTAAGTGTTATTTTATTTTTGACAGTGACTTGATGACCTACGTGATGTGCAGCCACTCACAAGATCCTAAAAGCGATTCTTTCATCGAGGTGATGCAAGCTTCTTACGATGAAGTCTGTAATTTCAGACACCTCATCAAGAGAAACGCTGCTGCCACGATTGTAGTTGGTGGTAACTTGCCTTTGTCTTCGGGAGGTGAAATTGCTCAGATTCTCAACCGACAGGAGCAGTTTCAGTTCACAGGAATCCCAATTCGTCAGGTTAAACATTTATTTTTATCTTTAAATGGTTCTCATACCTGCTCAGTGCATTTCACTATTTAATGATCGTCTTCATTTGTAGGATTATTCCTGCCTCCCCAATGTGAACATTCGGCCTGGAGAACGTTGCATTCGGATGAAGAGTGACATTTCTTACCATCACACGAACACTGTCACAAATTTATACTATGTCGGGCGGTATAACCCCACTGACTACTTTTTGTGGAGCAACAGCCTTGTAAGACCAAATAAAGATGAATTTCTGATCATTTTTAAACAGCATTGCGAAACCTTATTCATAATCATTCGTTCTCTTTCGTTTTCTAGCTTCTCTTCAAAATGAAGGCGTTCGAGCACCTGCGTATCATTAAGCAGTTGACGTACGTGCCTCGAGCGGGGTTTTCAAGAGGTCAATTGAACCATCCCATTGTTCTAAGCGTCAGTGTGACCTCCACCGCAACAAAGTTTTCGTAAATGCCTTTTCGTATACAATTGATTATACTAAATAAATTGACTTATTTATAATTACAAAATATTCTCTTATTCATGTAGGCCTTGTGAATTGGACCAGGAGATTGACTCTTTCATGATAGAGTACGGAAAATTCCTGGCGACTTTGTCAGCGACGGAGTTTGAGGGATTGAAGCTTGAGGTAGTATGACTTTTGTCAGTTTTAAATAATCTTGATGCTTATTTAATAAATACTCGTTTGAATAAACTTTATTACTTTTAGCGCGGACTTCGAAGTGACGTAAACATTAATGACGCCACAAGGTGGTACAAGAATCATTTTGGTGACGAGTTCAGTAGCAATGACCGACTCAAGTTCGCTAAGCTTGGCATGGCCAAATTGAGTGTGCAGGTAAAAACGTTTTTAGGATATTGGCACTGAACGAGCATGTAAAGAGTATTTTTTAAAGCTTATCTAATTTTTATGATGATATTTTCCAACAGGTATTGTCCAAGGACTGTAAGGACTGCAAATGTCAGAATTGCAACAAAGTCGGTGGATGGAAGCGAAATCGAGTTTGGAACCTCTTTCACTTTGCTCAGGATAAAGAGGGTGCCGCTGAAAGATACTTCATTGATGACCCGAAAAAGATGAGGGATGGGGATTATTGAACTGATGCAAGAAAGATGAAATGAAAAAGAAATTTTAAATAAATTACTAGACCTTCTGTCTTCAAAATTTCCAGTGAAAAATAAAGAAATTGTGAATTTTGATTAAAGTTCTGCATTGATATTTAGAATTTTGTTGGGCCGTATTTTTATTTGTCAACATTCTACATTACTACATATTCACATTGTACTTATTTAGTCACCAAAGATCATTTGTTTTAAGTATGAACGGGTTTTACTTAGTAAGAGACAAAGATTATTTCCTTATCTGTGATTATTATTAATAATAATATAATGAAATAAATATGAAAGATTACATTCACGATTCAATTTCAATTATAAATGGCATGAATTGACGGCAAAAATAAGTTGATAAGATTTTGATACGCGTGCTTCTAAATATTGTAACTTAATTATACTGAATTTTGATACGATCTTCAAACTTTGATTTATCTAGTGATTTGACCTTATCTGTTTCTTGTAATTATCAACTGTCTCTTAAACAAGCTTTGTTTTTGTTTCACTCATGCCACAACAATTAGCTACTAATACTAATACTAATAAAGCATGAAACATTCCTCAAAGCAGGAAACGTCTCCCTCCATTGTAAATCTGCCATAAACTGAAACAACCTGGATGGAACTCGTGAATTTGTTGCTTTTCAATTTCATGGGTTTCCACCATTTTCCGGACTGTCGTGGATCGATTTCCAGAAATTTTTTGGACGCCTATGACGAGTGTCAGATAGATAGTATCCTGACCGCATGCTTTTTCCATGCA
>VYYJ01004052.1:0-14490 GCA_021029165.1 Cyphoderus albinus
ATTTCCTACCCACCCACCCACCTTCGTCATCGAAAGTGATTTTTTCCCAAAAGACCCACCCACCCAAGCGATGACGTAATTTATGGACAGCCCCATGGTGCTTGTTCTGTGGAACACATTGATTTGCAAAAATGTGTCACGCCTATAAAGTCTTTTGGTTGTTTAAGCAAGATATACTACTTTCAAAATGCCAATACTGAATAATAGAAGAAAACATTGGTGTACAAAACTCTATCTACATCCATAAAACCAAGCTTAGAAAGAGAAAAAAAGAGGGAAAAAATCTCTGGCTTTAACATTGATTATACTTTTATATACGTAGTAGCTCTTAAGCAGCACATTTTGCGTACGATTTCTTAAACGATACAGGTACATTTTGATGGCTTTACCAAACAACATTAACAATCAAGTAAATGTAAATTCTGCCAAATACCAACTAATTAATTTCAACAACAAAAAACCGATTCTCTTGTGAAATGTGAGCAAAGCTTATGTATGGTCTTTTTTTCGCATGGTTGCTTCTTCGCGTGGTCGTTTTCATACAGTTATTAAATTTCGTGGTCGTTTTGCCATGGTCCTTATTTGATATATGTAAGTTCAATCATAGATAGATTCATCGTCCACCAATCCAATAAAGCATTCTACAGTTGCTGGAAAACGTCCAACATTTCGGTCAATCTTTCAACACTCTAAGAGATTAAGCTTAAACTAATCTGGATAATGGGTTGACCGAAACGCGGAAGTAAAATAAATCACATTTTATCTTTGTAAGGTAGTTGTTTTTTAACGGTGTCGTCGTTGCTGTTGATAGTATTAGTATCAATATTTTGCGACACTAGCTTTTTGAAAAACAATTTTGTTTTCATTGAACGAGCATTTTTTAAAATATGGGATTTGTTTAGGATTAACCAGTAAATTTATAAAGTAAAAAATGTATTCAAAAGAAATTCTCTGACTTTTACATATCTAACGGATTTATTTGGAGAGAAATGATAGTCAGTTTGTCACCCAAGCAGTTTTGCACAGCTTAACCCCATCTTTAAAAAAAGGAGAAAAGCAGAAAGTTTAAAAACTGTGTCCTGTGTACTTCTGACTGAGTTCAGATTGGTAAATAAAATTTAAAATAAACACATTTAAATTACAAGACATTATTGAATTTGATAGAATTTTACTTTTACTGATTGCAAATTATTTTTTACAGATACTAGTCATGAGGGTGGCACTCTTATTGGCTTTCTTTTTAGTTTGTTCAAACGTTAAAGTGAACGACGCTTTTCCAGTTGTTTCTCAACTAAATTTGAGTAGTCACTTGGAACCCTTCCGGGACTGCGATGTAAATATTGCCCAAGTAATACTGATGGACGAGGTAAGCTATAAACTCTGGTCAAACTTGTTTCCTACTGTTATATTTATTATGACAATCAACCTACGTATTTATTATTTATCTTCAGCAAAAATATGGAAACGATTTAGCACCATTGGATTTTCCTTTGATTCATATGCCCTTGTACTATACCCTGCGGGAATCCTGGGGTCAATTTCTTTGCGACAACAGACATTTTCACAAACTAGACGAAGGGTTTTCGGGAAAAATGTGGGTAAACACAAGTACTCGGCTAAACTGCAAAGCTCTTGTGTATATTGCACCAAAGCATTGTCAAGCGTGGTACGCAGGGTACGATTACGCAGCTGTTGTGAAAATCAAAGGCTTCATGTTTCTTCCGTGGCCGCTTCGTAATTGGCTGAGTCCTGTACAAAAACCTGTACACCCTGTGGTGACCGGCATTAGTTCATCCACATTCATAATTGCAGTCGGAAATAAGGGGACTTTGTTAACACCCTATATCAGAAACATCTATACTGTGCTTGACTTCAACTGGTTCACTCCCACTACATTCCACATGAAACTTTTCTTCGAGCTAAATCCGAAGGGCAAAAATGAGATTTCAGGCGTCTACTTCCTATCATCCCCGGATTGGGGCAATCTGAATGCAAAATGCCAAACCTCAGTTGTCGAAAAAATTCGTGAAGCGATGCTTGGATTCAGAAATGATATTGACTCTGTCCAACGAGTGTGCAGCACGGTTCGGAACGTCATCCAGTACACTTTCAAAGAACTGAGGCACAGCAGCACAATTGTTGATATGGAGCGAAAGATTTACAAGGCATTCATTCAATCGACTCAGTCATGGATAACCAAGTGTAAGCTGGGTCAAGGGATGGAAACGAACGCTGCAGCCACTACAAACATGAGGCATTGGAGAGGAGAGCCAAATGTGGATACAATCATGATTTATCTGATGACTCCAAATCTCACCGTTTATGCAACAGCGACGATTGTACCTTTTGAACTTCAGGTATTGGGGATAAACAAAGTTAGCAATGTGAAATCAGTTGTGCATCTAAAAAAGGTAAATGTTTGGTACTCATTTGTTACTTGTGCTGATGTAGCAACAATTCCTCATTTGCGACTAGCAGGCTACGTATCCTCTCTGGACGGTCCTACATGGATTTGTCTTATCGTAGTTTCCATCGTCACATCAGTTCTTGTAAGGTTTCTTAACAGGAGAAATTTCCGAGACGCATTGGTACTGCCATTCTACGTACTAATAGAACAAAGGTACATAAATTTGGTGATTCCATGGAATTGCAGGTTCATCACTGGAGCATGGTTCTTGGTAGGTATTGTACTCGTCAATCTGTATAAAAGAGATAATATCACCGACCTATCAGCGCCGCTGCCACCAGAAAGACTACATACGTTTGAAGAGTTGGTTGCACACAACTTTTCATATTATAACACTTTCGATACAAGTAAGTACTATGATGTGAATGATATCGTGAAGGTAGTCCAAAGCAATAACCCAGGTATTTCAGCGAGCTATGTGCTGGACCAAAAACTCGATGCTCCACTGGCTCTCACAATAACATCAGCAATTGATAGAATTGAAGGTATAATGCAAAACCAAAAGTTGTCAGAAATGCAGAAAAGGGTAATTCGACCAACAACATTTCGTGAGCTGAATTCATTTGCAGATGCAGAAACCTTTGTACCCCCGTTATTGCATTGTCGTAAAGAAGCATTCATAAGCACTTATAAAGAAACTCTGCAGGTATTCGCAGAATTAAAGCACAGGCTACCAACACAATCACAAAAGGATTCTGTGGTAAAAAGTGAACCGCAAACAGAAAGACAAACATTTGCATGGTATTTTGAAAGACTGTTTGCACCGGCGAGCTCTTGGTTTATCAGAATAAACAGTCTCATGCAATCTGGAATTTTAAACGCGTGGGAGAATTTGGCAAACCGAACAGCAAATTGGCAGTCAATGGTTATTCTAGAGAAAGATAAATTTGAGTCACGACTGCCAAAGCGAATGTCTTTAAGTGATAACGTAGTCGTCATATTCTATATGTACCTTGTGCTTATAAGCTTCTCAGTACTGGCAGATTGCATTGAAAATAAGGCGTTAATTTATTCAATTGCCTGCAAATTCCCCAAGAAAGTTGCACGTCTTGTTCTCAGTATTAAAGCGCGCACTTCATTACAGCGTATGTGAAGTCACGTACTAAATCTAGGAAATGAAACGTCACAAACTTAGGCCAACGCATTAGTGAAGCGGCGTAAGTATACCGAAGAAATTATTGGGTTGGAAATGAGTTGTGTCCATTATTTTGGGGGGAAATGAGTCAAGTGAGATATAAATCAATCTGATAAAAACATCGTTTTCATTGTTCATTGTTCAGCTTTTCAAACTGAAAACAAAAACATGTTATGACAAATCGACAAATGTCAATTGGCCAGGTCTCAAACCCCGAAAAAATCGGTTCATTAATCGTTTACTTGGTTTATATATAATATAATCCATGATAGATGTCTGGTAGCAAAAAACAATCCTACCAATCCAATTACTAATTCTAAAAAATATTAGTTTGCATGTTGTAGATGAAAAATAAGAAGAGGCGTGCTACGATTTGGTCTGGTACTTCGGGGATGTATGAAAGACAACGTATGTAAAATACTACTTTTTAACTTTGCTTCTGTACTATCGAAAATGAAAATTAATGAAAAGCCTTTGCTCACTGAGACGGAAATGGAAGCAAACAAAATTATTTCATTTATTGACGAAAAGAGTTATAAAACTGTTTTCTAGACTTTGGAAAAGTAAAAACAATTCACCACATTATGTAGATTAACACAATAAATATTAGTATCATAGAAATATACAGATATGCGAATAATGCGTAACAGTAGTAACATTTAATATATATGTACTAATATCTTTCTCTGTGGCATCATGCCACTGGCATGTGTGCATTCTTATCTATGGAATATATTGTAATAATATTGGAAGAGAAATTCAAATCAGCATATCACATTAATAATGTGACATTATAAAATACCTAATAAACATATGTATCTATAATTAGATAATTAGTATGCGTTTAATTAAATATTGTCAATTGCAATTTGCAATATACTGCGACTTTGAGGGCGTTAACAAATAATTATTATTATTACATCAAAATAATCAATGTATTGTAATTGTAACCATATTATTTTTGATAATTGACCGTTGCTTTAAAATAAATAAATATTGCGAATAATCACAACTTAATTAATATGATATCATTTGAAAAAAGGCCAAGAAATAGAAGACAATTTAAACTTAAAGTGTGTCCCAATCCCATTTATCACTCTCCCACTTTAATTATTTCAATTTAAGGCCACATTTAGCAAAAGACATCTTTCTTGTTTCCATTGTTCAGAAGCTTTTTAATGCAACAAATATTTTAGGACAAACTGTCCCTGAAGTAATCATAAAAAGTAATTCAACCACTGAACCACGTGTCAAAACCATCAAAAAAAAATTAAAGTTTTCCCTTTCCTCATTTTTATAAAACAGTTACTTCTCCTGGGTTTTGGAGCTACCTGTTTTATCATTAAATGGAATCACGGTTATCGTAAGCGTATTTTGTTGATATCCTGGTATTAACAAGTTTAAATGTTTTCGGAAACAATTCTCTTGCTTTTACATTTATTAAACTTTTAAATGCGTAGTAGCTCTTAAACAGGACATTTTGCATACGATTTCTTTATCGATAGAGGTAAATTTTGATAGTTTTACCAAGCAGATATTAGCAGGAGGCTATCCCATGAAGTAGATAAGTGTAAATCCTTTCAAGTACCAACTACTTTCCTTAAGTGAATCAATGCAAAAATACTAACTAATTAATTTCCACGCAAAAACAATTTTCTTGTGCTATGTACTAATCGTAACTGGATGAGCTTATAGAAAAAAAAACGAATTCTAAGTGGTATTGTCTATAATATCCCATCCTACACAAAAATCCTGAATGAGTTTTCTTTTATGGGCTTTTTCCCGTGGTCGTTTAGTTAGGTATTAAATTTCGTCGTCATTTTGTCGATGGTGAATTTGTCATGGTCTTTATATGATATAAGTTATCGTCCACCAATCCAATAACGTATTCTATAGTTGCTGGAAAATGTCAAAATTTATTTCGGTCAATCTTTCAACACTCTAAGAGATTAAGGTTAAACTAATCTGGATAATGTGTTGACCGAAACGCGGAAGTAAAATAAATGACGTTCTACATATCTTTGTAAGGTAGTTGTTGTTTGACGATGTCGTGTCATAGTTGCTAGTATTAGTATCAATGTTTTGCGATACTAACTTTTTGTAAATCAAATTTGTTTTCATTGAACGAACAATTCTTTAAAATGTGGGATTTGTTTAGGATTAACCAGTGAATTACTAAGGTAAAAATGTATTCAAAAGAAATTCTCTTCCAAGACATTATTGAATTTGATAAAATTTTACTTTTACTGATTGCAAATCCGTTTTTACAGATAAAAGTCATGAGGGCCGCACTCTTGCTGGCTTTCTCTGTAGTGTGTTTAAAGGTTGAAATGAACGACGCTTTTCCAGTTGTTTCTCAACTGAATTTGAGTAGCGAATTGGAACCTTTCCGGGACTGCGATGTTAATATTGTTCAAGTAATACTGATGGATGAGGTAAGTTATAGCTGGTCAAACACGCTCCCTATTGTTATGTATGTTTATGATGGCAATCAATCTACGTATTTATTATTTTATTTTCAGTCAAAATATGGAGACGATTTGGCACCATTGGATTTCCCTTTGATTCATATGCCCTTGTACTATACCCGGCGGGAATCCTGGGGCCAATTTCTTTGCGACAAAAGATATTATAATATACTGAACGAAGGCTTTTCGGGAAATATGTCGGTAAAAGAGGCCTCGGGTCGGCTAAACTGCAAAGGTCTTGTGTATATTACACCAAAGCATTGTCAAGCGTGGTACGGAGGGTACGATTACGCAGCAGTTGTGACAATCAAAGGCTTCAAGTTACTTCCGTGGCAGCTCCGTAATTGGATGAATCCTGTAAAAAAACTTGACAACACTGCGTTGAATGGCATTCGTTCATCCACATTCATAATTGCGGTCGGAAATAAGAGGACTTTGTTAGTTCCATATATCAGAAACATCTATACGGTGCTGGACTTCAGCTGGATGACTCCCACTACATTCCACATGAAAGTATTCATGAAGCTAAATCCAATGAGCAAAAATGAGATTTCAGTCGTCTACTTCCTATCATCCCCGGATTGGGGCAATCTGGATGCAAAATGCAAAGTCTCAATTTTTGAGAATAATATTGGACAGCAGCTTTCAAATAAACGTGTCCTTGACTCTGTCCAAAGAATGTGCAGGGCGGTTCGGAACGTCGTCCGGTACATGTTCAAGGGACTGAGGCACATGACCACAATTTTAGATATGGAACGAAAGATTTACAAAGAATTTACTCAATCAAATCAATCATGGATAACAAGGGGCTACCTGGGTCAAGGGATGAAAGCAAAGGGTGCGGCCACTACAAACATGAGGCATTGGAGAGGAAAGCCAAATGTGGATACAATCATGATTTATCTGATGACTCCAAATCTCACGGTTTTTACCGTATCGACGAAGGTACCTTTCGAACTACAAGTGTTGGGAATAAAAAAAGTTTTAGAGGTAAATTCAGATATACATCTAAAAAAGGTAAGTGTTTGGTACTCCTTTGTTACTTGTGCTGATGTAGCAACGATTCCTCATTTGCGACTAGCAGGCTACGTATCCTCTCTGGACGGTCCGACATGGATTTGCCTTATCGTAGCATCCATCATTACTTCAGCGGTCCTTGTAAAATTTCTAAACCGGAAAAATTTCCGAGATGCATTGGTACTGCCATTCTACGTACTAATGGAACAAGGTTACATAAACTCTGTGATTCCATGGAATTGCAGGTTCATCACTGGAGCATGGTTCTTGGTAGGTATTGTACTCGTCAATCTGTATAAAAGAGATAATATCACTGACCTATCAGCGCCGCTGCCACCAGAAAGACTACAAAACGTTTGAAGAGTTGGTTTCACATAATTTTTCATATTATAACACTTTCGATATAAGTAAGTATTCTGATGTGAATGATATTGTGAACCTAATTCAAAGCATATACCCAGGTATTTCACCGAGCTATGTGCTGGACCATAAGCTCGATGTTGAAGTGGCTCGCAAAATACAATCAGCAATTGATACAGTTAACGATATAATAGAAACGCATACGTTGTCAGAAATACAAAAAAGATTGACTCGGCCAACAACATTTCGTGAGCTGAATTCATTTGCAGATGCAGGGAACTTTGTAACCCCGTTATTGCATTGTCGTAAAGAAGCATTCATAGGCACTTATAAAGAAACTCTGCAGGTATTCGCAGAATTAAAGCACAAGCTACCAACAAGATCACAAAAGGATTCTGTGGTAAAAAGTGACCCACAACCAGAAAGACAAACGTATGTATGGTATTTTGAAAGAGTGTTTGCACCGGCGAGCTCTTGGTTCATCAGGCTGAACAGTCTCATGCAATCTGGAATTCTAAATGCGTGGGAGAATTTGGCAAACCGAACAGCAAATTGGCAGTCAATGGTGATTCTAGAGAAAGATGAATTTGAGTCACGGCTGCCAACGCGAATGTCCTTAAGTGACAACGTAGTCGTCATCTTCTATATGTACCTTGTGCTTATAAGCTTCTCAGTACTGGCAGGTTGCTTTGAAAATAATGCGCTAATATATTCTATTGCCTGCAAATTCGCCAAGAAAGTTGCATGTCTTGTTGTCAGTATGAAAGATCGCAGTTTCACAAAAGCAATGCTAAGCTTGTATCAACGTTACCGTTGCGATGCTTGAAAGTTTAAATGTAGTTGTCAAAAGAAGAGGAGTAGTTTGCTTACTGTTGTACTGTATGTGAAGTCACTTACTAAATTTATAAAATAAAACCGTCATAAATTTAGGCCAACGCATTTGTGTAGCGGCGGTTTTTATAACATACATATATATTATATGTATAGTGTAGGTACAAGTTGTGTCCATTATTTTGGATGGAAATGAGTAAAGTTAGATTTAAATAAGCTAAAAACATCTCTTTCATTGTTTATTGTTCAGCTTTGGAATCTGAAAACAAAAACATGTATTATGACACGTCGACAATTGGCGACGCCTCAAACACGAAAAAAAAATTCGTTCATTAATTTTTTTACATATAGTTTATACTTCATGATAGATTCGTGGATACTAAAAACAATCCATTATTATTATTATTAATTCTGAAAAATATTAGTTGAATATTATTCAATATACATATAGTGAGTCTTACTGATAGATGAAAAATTTGAAGAGGAGTGCTCCGATTTGGTGTGGTTCGGGTACTTCTGAGCTGGATGAAAGACATGCATATTATGACGAACAACTTAGCTGATTTAAAATTATTTTTTACATTGTTTCTACACTGTCGAAAATGGGAACCCTTCTCACTTTACCCAAATTCTATAACTTTATATTGTAACTCCAACTTTTAATCCCACTTTGCTATATAAATCAATACCCTTTAAAAAAAGTAAAACATAGTAATTCCACGGGAGGTTTTAAAAAGCCATTCAAAGAATGTACTATTCACCTAATGATAGAGTGCAGATGTGCAAATAATACATAACAATAATAATATTAATAATAATAGGTATGCATGTCTTTCTCTGTAGCATTATTATAAAATAATAAGCTTGGAATAGAATCTCTCACATCACCAAATCACAATATAAATACCTAATAAACATAATTATACATAGTTATTTAGTATGGATTTAATTATTGTCAATATCAATACTGCTACTTTAAGGGAGTTAAAAAATAATTATTATTATTACATCAAAATACTCAATCTTCTGTAACTGTAACAAAAAAGAATTTTTGGATGATTGACCGCTGCTTTAAAATAAATCAATATCTCGAATACTGATAATCACTACTAATGCATGATATCCTTTGCTAAATACTAAGAAAGACAAGACAATTTAAAGTGTGTCCCTATGTCCATTTATTACCTCCCTTTCCCATTTTATTACCTCAATTTAAGACTACATTTAACAAAACGCATCTTGATTTCATTGTTCAGAAGCTTTTTAATGCAAAAAATATTTTTGGACAACCTGTCCCTGAGGTAATCATATAATGTAATTCCACCACGCATCAAAACCATCAAAAAAATCATTTCTTCATTTAGTTTTAGCTATTCAGAATAAAGCTCGTAGTAACTTTAAAAACAATCAATTATTGCTATCGATTAATTCAAAATATAGCGAATTTGCATATTGTATATGAACAAGCAGGGGCTGTCCCCGAATTGGTTCGAGTTTGTGGGTACTTTTCGTGAATAGTAGATGCATGGCATGGAGTGATAAAATGAGAAGAGAAACCGATTTTATGTAGAGGCTGTGAGCAAGTCAATAAATTCAAATTCATAATAATAAATTTAAAATTATTATCTCTACAAAATGTCCATTGGTTTCACAAATGTTTTGTTTGGAAAAGTTGTGTACATTTTTAATTTTACATAGTTCATATTATTTATATTACATATCAGCTTCTATAAATTGTCAGTTAGTGCACCTATTGTAAATTTATAAATTAAACAATCCACTCAGTACTGACTGCTATAGAATAAGTTTATGAATATCAGGCAAATTAGAAGCTTTATAGTGGAATGGAAAATATAACATACTATAATAGCATTGCTATTATTATTAATATTATAGTAGCAAAATACACTGTTTAAAATAGTTAGTTCTCTTGGGTTTTGGAGCTACCTGTTTTATTATTAAATGGAACTGCGGTTATCGTAAGCGAATTTTGTTGATATCCTGGGATAAGTAAGTTTAAGGATTCGGGAATATCATTCCTTCCGATCCCTCCTGTTTTCTTACATGAGGCCTTGAGTCTCTTTGGAGCAGGTGAACTTGGGCGTCCACAGGGGACTTCAGAGTGCTTGGAAGCCTTTTCCATTTCTTTTTTTACAGCAAAGTGTTTCTCAGAACTCGCAGCTACTTTGGTATTTTGCTTTTCCACAGGATCAGATGGAGTCAAACCATTTTCTTCACAGGCATTTACCTCCATTTTTATTGCAACATTTTTTGACGCTGACGTATTCGATGGTAGTACCGATTTCCGAACACAAGCGCTGAAAGGGTGTGGATCCTGAGGTGGGTTCGGAAGATTCATTTCCTTCTGAGAAATGTACTTGACAATAGCTGATGCTTCCTGGGGCAAAATTAGACCATTGTAATTGCCATGGATTTCCATAAACTGGTCGAGCGTGAAAAGTGGAAACCGAATCGCAAACAAGGCCGGTCCTAGTACTTCACGGAATTTGCTTCCAAAGTCAAATTGTGTTGTTGTTGAAGCTGATATGTTTAGCTTGTGCTCTGCCCACCTATATAATGTATGGCAATTAATGTAATAAATCCAATCCTCGTTAAAGCTATAATCCTAATTTGTGATTAATATATTTTACCTTGCGGTCATTTCGAACACTTCCGTTTCCGCAATTGACCATCCCTCACTGCATAAAAAACGATGGAGCTCTTCCCTCGACAGTTGCACAAATTTTGGCGAACCGAGAAATTTCCGTAATATTTTTGGCAATCACATCCATTACGACCCGCTTCAATAAGTTAGCTTCCTGAATTTGCTCAAATTTGACATATAACTGGGTTACATTATTTGTGGTAATCCTAGACTCTATTTGGTCTCTGCACTTTTTCGCAAGACTGGCAAATCCAACCATTTTCGCACAATGGAGAATATCACACAGTAGATTTGTTCCACTCTCAGATTCTGCTGCAGCAATCCTTTTCGTGTAGATAAACTGCCCATGAATTTAAAAAATGAACTTCGATTTAGAATGATTTGATTTAATTGCATTCAGTATTAATTTAATCTGATAAAAATGTAAATATTTTTACCCACTTACCTTCAGCATAATTTTGAAAGCTTTTGGTGACAGCTTGGGTAATTTAACTGGCTGTGACATCGCCAGGAATTTGGCGAAGCCATAATTTTTTGCAACTAGCAGAAGTGCGTAGTCGCTTAACAATTTCATACCACTGGCGCTTTTCACGTCACCTACTTCAAACTCAATTTTGGTATTGACATACTTTTGAAATCTGAGTGATTCCAATAAACACTTGATACGCTCCTCAAACCGTAGGCCTTTACGCCAATCACCGTTGATTAACTGTTTAGACTTCACAAAAGCTATTGATGATGCTGACGGTGATTCTGTTGTTGACATCGAAGATGAAAGCATGATTCAGAAATTTTCGAATTTGATACTTTTTAAATAATAGAATCCTCCAAAATCACAAATCTATTAAACCTAGTTTATTATTACTATGATGCTATAAAATGTGACAATATTCGTGTGTACTGGCCAAACTAAAAATAATGAAGCAATATCTAACATTACACGGGTAATATTATGTCAGTTGAATTGAATTGATTGAGTTAATAAATAACTTGCATTGCCAACTCATTTCGTTGTGCGTCTCAATCTCAATAAAAAATTGTTACAAAACTAAATGTCCACTTACTTACTTTACGTTTATTACATTACTCTGAAACTTTGGCGATCGATAGATGACTAAATCCATTTTATCAATTTTCGAATATTTTTCCTTATTCAGTATGAGTCAGTTTTCACGTGAAACGTTTTTTAGTTCGGTTAGTTAATATTTACCTAATAACATAGATATTATAGATACCTAATTCAAATCGTTATAGTAAGATTCACTCACATTCACTCAACTGCCTCACTACATAAATCTTGTTATCACGAATTTTATCTTTCATTCGGACGCAATTTAGGTTATTTGCAGAGTAAGTGAGAATTTGATAAAATGCTCATAGCTCATAAAACATTTAACAAGATAAAATTAACTTTTTATATGATTTAATATAACATGGTTTTGTTGTTTTTGTAGACATTTAAAACAGTTAACTGTTAACTGTTAGTTAAAGTAGAAATAATCCTTGCCCTCCTCCAAATTAAGAGAGCCCAGTAACTTTATAAAATCCCCGTCAGCATCCAAGGTTAACTCCTGCATTGAACAATACAATGAATGATTCTTTTGCTCTTTACATACTCATGCAATAAATAATAATTAATTATCGATTATTTATTCTATTTTGGTAACATTTGGAAGATGCACCTCACCGTTTTAACGCAGATGAGAAACGGAGGCTTCGCGTCCTTCACGTGAACAATTGGAATCCTGACGGGGTCTGGGTACGGATGGTACAGTTTTTGATTAATTTTCTTCTTATCCACATCACAAAGGCACCTAACTTTCTCCTGATTTTCCTTCCGTAGGGATCGAAAAAGCCTCCGCCCCAGCTTCCCCGCGTTCCAGATGGAAAATTCATTCCAGTTTTGGAGAACACGGCGTTCCAGCCTTTCCAGTCTCGTCTTCCAGATTATTTCGCTAAGCATTTAAAAAAAATATTTTATTGAAAATTGTTTTTTTTTGTGTATTAAAATTGTTAAAATTGCAAAAAAACACGTACTCTGTAACGGAAAAAGTCGTTGCACCCAGATGATATCTGTAAATCACGAGTTCCTCGTCCACTCGCACCACGCAACCTCCACGGTCCAAGTGTTTATAAAAGAAAATGAGATCTTCCGGAATGCCTTTGCCCCTCTCGTCGAAACCACCTTCGATGAGATCGTAGGTCTTCCTGTGGCAAAACCAAGTTGGCATCACGATCGAAGGTCCGAATGATAAAAAGACCTGGGTCATCAGTTGAGCTTGGGTTAAGGAGTTGGACCATTTTGTGAAAATCCTTGTGGCGTCTTCGGGCAATTTTCGAAATTTGCTGCCCACAATCTGTGAAAGTATATTTTCAAAATTAAATGATCCAATTGCCAACTGACTTAACCCATGATTAAAATTAAAATTAACATTCAATAGTTTTATTTACAGCGTCTGGATGTTCCATGCAGAGTTGCAGTTGGGCCGCAATTCGTCGAGGCTTCATAATGTCATCCTAATTAAAACAATGAACATTTTTTACAATTTAAATTTCGATTTTCAATAAAAGCGGCTTTAATTTGAATTGTGAATTTAAATACTTCCAAATACTTACGGCATCGCAGAAACAAATGTAATCGCCCTTGGATTGTCTGATTGTTTGATTTCTCCCGAACCCAACTGAAAAATAAAAATTAAGTTTAAAATCAAACAGCCTCAAGCAGTTACCTAAAAATCTATTTTTTCTGCACACACTTTAATTGAACTAAAACTAAGATTTAATGATTACTTGCATAATTAAGTCGACTATTTTATTTTATTTTTGTTTACCTCCTTTCGGACTTCCCGACTCATTCCTTGTGACAACAAAAGAGAATCTCGGGTCTTCATTGAAGACACTCGCCCACTTTGAAATAATCGACGGGCTCGAATCCGTTGAGCCATCCTCGTAAACAGACACTTCTACCTGAACTCGAGTTAACTTTTTCTCTTCGTCTTCGTCTCCATCCTTATCGTTATCATTGCGGCAATTAAGACTTTTCACATTTAAATCCAACTCTTGTTTTAAAATTGAATCGAAACACTCGTCCAGAAATTTCTCGGCGTTGTAAACTGGCAAAGCTATTGACACTCTGACCACCGCATTTCTAGAACTCGACATTTATTTACAAGTTAATTACGGTTGTTAAGGATGATTTGCAATTAGTTAAATTTAAATTTAACAAAGAAGATGACAAGGAAAAGGCAAGCAAACAGAAAGTAAACAAAAACACATGCGTAGATTTACCTCTCTCTCACTACACCTCTCAGCCTCAGCTGATATTTTCATCAACACTTGTCACTTGTCTTGTCGGTGGATTGCCCACAAGAAAATTTAATTGTTTGAAAATTAATTTAGAGTTTAAACAAAATGACTTGGACAATCAGCTGTGTCATTTGCCTGAAAAATCTTGACCCTGCGACTTGTAGTGAGATCGTGACGAAAAATCCTAAAAATGTGGAGATCCAGCCACTGCTCCATTACCTGGCTGGAGTGGATCCTTCTT
>VYYJ01004053.1:0-14487 GCA_021029165.1 Cyphoderus albinus
GCCACTTCCATATTCAGGTAAGCAATAATTAAATTGAGTCAAGTTAAAATTAGAATAAAATAAAATCCATTTGATTTTTCTGTCATAATTTAAGCTGGATGATGGAAATCACGGCGACACGGGAATTTGCCTTTGGTGTCTCCATTCGTTGAAACAATGGCACATTTTTCGGTGCTCCGTTCAAGAGCGACGTGATAGTCTCCAAAATTCGCCAGCCCCCTTCGACGACACGCCAATTGACATCAAACCGTTGCAAGCAAAGGTTTACAAGAACTGCGAGATGACGACGAAAGCTAAGGAGATTCAGCAGTTGTCAAAATACAAGTTTCTTGTGGAGCGCTGTATCACAGAGGCGGACTGGGATTACTTTTACGACAAGATCTGCAATTCCAAGGAGGACAATCCAAGCACAATGTTGGAAGTCACGGATTACTTCATGAGCTCGGAGAAATTAACGCATTTGTACTGCGTCCACTGCGAACAATTGCAACCTGGTGGCGTCCAAGGCTTCGTGGAGCACCTGAGCTCACATACTGACGAATCTATATCTAAGACCAGTTGGCCCTGTGACATCTGTGGATGCTGTTATAGTTATGAGGAGTATTTTGACCACTGGATCTCTCACTTTATTGCGAATAATCAATCAAGTCCAAACACCAAACATTCCAACAAAAACAATGACAGCACCACTCAAACTGGAGTTTTGGAAATGGAAGTGGACGTTAACTGTAATGGAGAGGAGGACAGCTCCTCGACAGAGGAAGCGGAAAAACAGATTGATCTGGCACGCAAAAATATTGGAAAAGTTCCAAAAAGAAAAAAGCCAATCCAGAATCAAAGAGTCATATGCCAAGTTTGCGGAAATAGTTACGCAAATCTTTCAAACTTAATCGTTCACCACCGGAACCGGCACAACGAAGAAAAAATAAAAATATTCCAATGTGAAGCGTGCCAGAAGAAGTTCTTTCATGAGAATAACTTTAAAGCTCATATGACTGTCCACGCAGAAGATAAATTCCTTTGTGTTGAATGCGGTAAACGTTTCAAAAAACAGATATACCTTAATGTAAGTTCATATTTAAAAAAACCTTAATTAGAAAAAAAATCAATATCTTCTTGCTCTTAATCCCTGTCCTTATTAATTATTTATTCAGAGGCACGTCGAACGTCATGCTAATGCTAACCAGCCGCGGCTCTATGAATGCTCAAAATGTTCTGGAAAGTTCCGCCAAAAGGGTCATCTCAGCGCACATTTAAAAATTCACGCTAAATATGAGAAACTTGGACAGGCGTTTCCGCCTCGGCGATCAAACCATACGAAACATCTGAAAACCGCTCAAATGGCCGTGCCCTTGGATCTGACTCGCACTCAAGATAGTCGAAATTCGACACCGGGTGGAGTGGAAACTGCAAACAAGGAAACTATCGACCAAACTTTCAAACCGGGAACTCTTCAAGACTCAATGTCACAGTTACAACCCGTGGTCCGTAATGACAACGATAACTGCAATGTGACCCCGTCCCCCTCGTCGTCAGAAGCTAATGATTTGACTGGTTTAGAAGAAAGTTGTGCTGTTAATAATAATAATGGTATATCTAAGAAAAAGCCAAGACGCCAACAGCAACGATCAAAAGCAACTCGAACTCGGAATGCTTTGAAAGATGCTGCATCTCTCGATGCGCCTCGGACTCGGTTGAGTGGGAGTACAACGCCCCATGAGTCGTCATCTAAACAGATCCCTGTGCCCACCACTATCTACATTCACAGAACCGAGCCATCCGACAAGAACAAGCAGAATGACATCGAAGTGATTGATCTTGACTCTGACTAATTAAATCTCACAAGACAAAACGAATCAAATCAAGTATAAGATACTTTACTTTATACATTATAAAATATCATCATGTCAAATTGACATTGCCAGTTTTATTTTATTTTATTTCAAATTAGATAATTTAGTGATTGATGATAACTGTAACAGTATTCATTATTTTACATAAAATTCATTTTTTCCTTTTAAAGAATGAAGTTCCTTTCATTCCTATTGAACTCTTTGTCTTACATTTAGATACTGGAATTGCCACCTTAAGATTACAGACACTCTGGTATAAGGAATCTGTACTTTGTACACTATCAATAAACTTTGTAACATTTTCCACAAATTGATTTCTCGCCATCTCTGAGTTAAACGCTAGGTTCACTTTGCTCCGTTTTTTCTTCATTTTCTTCAATCTCTTCTTAATTTTCGATTTTGATATCGTCTTCTTGTTAATAACCCTCAGACCTTTAATGGCTGGAGATGGGACATTCGCTCTTTTGGCCAGATTGACGAGATATTCCTCAGTTTTTGTTTTGAAATCTCCATCTGAAATTAATTTGTCACCACTGTCTCCATTTAAGTGTTCGGAAACAATGTTGTAGACTACAGCAACGGCAGCATGTTCTGTATCATGGCCGTCATTGTCTGTAACGCGATCTTTTGATTCTCCTAAGCTGAAAGACTGTAAAATGGTAGAACATCTTTGAACTCCCTCATTGATGAATCCGGCTGCTGAAAAATGGTCATTCTCGATTTTCTCTTTGTTCTTCGTACTAACGGGGTCGTAGAAACTTGGATTTATTGGGATGTCAATTGGACAAGTGTCTGAAATGATAACGATAAAGAGACAAATAGAGCGTTGTAAAAAGCTTTAATTTTGGCTGTTTTTGAATTTCATTATAGTTAGTTTAATTGTTTCATGTTTGGTTATTTGGTTGGTTGGTCATTACCTCGATATGACATGAAGGTCGTATCTGCAATTTTTTGTTGAGAGTCTGGCTCGGCTTCTTGTTTACTGAAGCGTTTACAAACTGCTTTCACCACCTTGCCACTAATTGACGATGGCCCTGCAGCAGGAACTGAATCCAGTTGTAGTTGTTCAGCCACCCACATATAGTCAGTTTTCCTCAGAATGTCAATCAACTGATCGATGTCTCCACGTCTGTCAGCAAATCAAAAATTACATGTGTAATAATATTTATTCAGTTTTTTATTATAAAAATTCTACTTTTAAAAATTATGTAACTTGCCTCAGATTAATTACGGCCAAAATATTGCTCATAACGGTGGCGTTTCCTTCAGTTTCTAGTCTCAGTCGAAAACTATGGTTGAGTTCCTGTGAGAGAATTCCAGAGTCTACCAAATAGTCACTTATTTCCAAGTAATCAACCACTTCACTGATGAGACTCTGCAATTTATCTAAGCGCTGTGCTTTTTCAATATCCATTTTTATTTTCAAAAATATGTTAGAAAACAGTAACAATGAATTTAACGACTAACGGATCAATCATACGACTGACCGGGTATAAATCTAATCTATGAATCGAAGCATAATTTAATACCATCTCAATCTCATGAGTAAATGTGTGATAATAAAAATAAATGACGGTTATATATTTGCAATCGTTTCTTTATCTTTATCTTTGTCACCCACCGGTTCTAATCGTTTCGTAAATTTCATATCCATTCCAAGATTATATTATTATTTGCATTTGCTGTATTATATTTGATGAAAGCAAATAATAAAGCCGTAATAAATTGGATCATAAAGATCCAAATATATACAAAGATATATATATGTGAATGTATGCTAAGATTAATTTGTTTGATAATATGATGATGATAATATGAGCAAGCACCGGCACCAGACAGTCACATAACGACACAACACAAACAGAATAAGTAAATTGTAGTGTCGGCGAAATTTATTTAACTGTGATTTCATTTCCTGGTCCTTTACATGTAAAAGCTTTGGTTGGTCTGATTTGAGGTTGGGATGGAAGATAAGGAACGATTTTTCAAGTTTTGATCATTATTTACATACTTTTATGCGGCGGTGGTTTTCTGGGAGCATAACGTTGGAGTTGAACGTTATTTTTGCTGAGTAACTCAGTCTGAGCTATGATGACCCGAATATCAGGAAAAAATTAGATGAGCTTCATTTAACATCCGTAAAAATTGTTTCCGGCTAAATTCTCAAATAGGACGAAAGCTTCGAAGAAAGTTAACCATATACAATATTATAATAATTTATAATTATATAATGAGATTACTTTATTACAATTAATACATTAAGATAGCTTTTTCATGAACATTTCGATTAAATTGGATTTACACTTAATTGCCTGGCCATAAGTACTATTCATCATTTTCCATGTAATTGTTATTAATCAAGAAATCTCTCAAATCACTGTAGAAATAATCCATCCACAACGAATTTTCCACAATCACCGTCGATGCTTTTACAAGTCTTTCCTTCACACTTGATGTAAGAGTATGATGATGCATTTTCAAGTAGCTTTGAACAAATCCCATATATTCGTAATTCAGTTTACTGCTTCCCTTATTGGACATGTAAGGGGTCACAGCTTCAATCACGCTGGCTATTGTAGTCTGTCCCAACCTGTGAATATACCCACAAAAAAATATTTTAAAAGTTAATAATTTACTTCACATTGACACCAGTCGCAATTACATTTTTAGTAGTTATAAAAATATAATTTGCCTAGCTTCAATATTGTCATAAGATTCCTTCAAAAACGTCCAAACAATCGGCAACCCTGGTGGATTCCTTACCACGTGCCACAACACGAATGAACCTTCTTCGTCAATATTGATGGAGAACGAATTGTTGGCGTCCACCGTTCCTTCTACTAAACTTTTCAAATAATCCGTGTCTTTGCTACAGGTCAATGCCCTCAAAAGCAAATTTCGTTTCCGAAGATTCTTCGGATTCTCAATTTGTTCATGGAAGAATTTTGTCACGTTTCCGGTCTTGTCGAGTGCCACAGCGGCACAGTAAATTGAGGGCTGGATATCCACCGGAATTCTATGCAAAATAATATTTGTTTAAAACAAAAAAACCTGACGTTTAAAAAATATTTTAGTATAAAATCTAACGGATTGTCCTTTGGATTCGTCGTCCACTTGTTCATATAGTATGCCACCAACTTTTTACAGGTATCGTCTTCGAACATGCAGAGCCAATCGACAAAAAGTGAATTTAGCAAAATATCCGAGGGCGTCGCATTGTCTGGCAAAATTATTCCCAATCTTTGTACAGCAGGTCTCAAGTTGAACAAAAGATACTCCTTAAACCCATCGACCAAGGGGGTGTCTCTCAACCTTTGGAACACTCTTCGATAATTATTGAAAATTGTGGTCCATACGATGATGTCATCCTCCTTGTGTAAATAGGTTGTCAACATGAGAGCATGGCTTAGTGTGATATACCGGGCCCTGGCGCTCCGAAAATAATTGTCAAAAAGCTGGGATCTGGTAGAAGCGTCAAAGACGAGATGGTTTTCCTGTAGCTGCAGTGATATGAGTTCTGTAAGGGTGTGGTCATAAATGACACGGTAGTAGCCCCTCCCCTGTGGATTTAGGATAACCCACTCCTCAGTAGTGTTTATGGGCAGGTACATTGTGAAAATGTTTTTTTCCAGCCAGAAGTCTGGCGGTGTGTTATCCCCGTCGAAGTCGGGATTCGATTTGGTGCTGTACCAGACGGGAACGTACCATAATCCACACTCCATTTTATCGTTGGGTGAGTTATGGCTAACGAAGCGCTGTTGGGTTATATAAAGGTGGTTGTGGTCCGCCTTGGAGACTTGGAGGATTGGAAATCCGGTTGTGGAAATCCAAGGTTTTAGAATCTTGGAAATTTCGATTTCTGGAAGGGTCCCGTCTTCCGATGCTTGGTCTGACAAAGCTCGGTACAGATCTTCTGGGCCAACGTTTCGGTACATGCTAACATTATGAGAAACATTGATATTGTACAAATAGTTACATAATAAGTGGCTAATTATTCATTAAACAAATTTTATTACTGGTTTTTAAAGAATCGCTTCAAGCCTTTGATAAACGTTTGTTTTGTCAAAACTGTCTGCAGCATCCTGATAATCGCAGCTCCTTTCTCATACTCAATTGGAAACGGTTTATACAATACTCTGTCGGTATCGTCGCTGTGTATCGGCACGCTTTCTAAGCTTTCATCAAATTGCATCGCCCTGTGGAAAGAAAAATGAATTTATATAACTGCTGAAGCTTAAAATAATATTTATTTTATTACTATTGTTAGGTAAATTTTAATTTTAATTGAAACTATCCAAATGATTACTATACCATTGTACTACATCAATGATGGTTCGATCTAAGACTCTGAAATTTGGACCAACATTCGCCGCTCCCATATACTGAAAATACCTGGCAAATGCTTCGTTTAACCAAAAGTCATTCCACCCTTGAATTGTTCAAAAATGAAACAAGGTCATTTAATTATAAAAATAAATATAAAATAAAAACATAATATCTTACAACGGCATGTGACGAGATTTCCAAACCCTAAGATTTAAATAGCAAAAACCGGATAACATTATTAAATCAGAACAATTATTTAATATTTGTTAAAGCAATCAATCTTTATAGGTATAAATATTATGAATTGCAATTATAAAATGTAATTACTTACACTGATGTGAATATTCATGGGCGATAACTGCAATTCATTCAACATTAGACACACTAACATAAAGACACAACAAATATGAAATCTGCAAAATATTTAGGTATGATTTTGTGGGGCTCTCACTAGAAACCTGATTAAATTTGTCCCATTGTGTGTTAATTGTGTCATCCCACGCCAAAACGCTGGTTCGGAAAGTCACACTAAATAAAATTTCCAAATCGGGAAAATTCAGCATTTGATTAAAAGCTCTTTAATGAACATTTACTAAATTCACAGTTCACTCACAGTCCTGGGTGTTCCATTGCGTAGAGCTACACATGGGCAACATTTTAATATTAACGTATTATTAAACATTTAAATATTTTAAAGTACATGAACAATTTGGTATGAAACACCTCCAAATTCTCATAGGCTATATTGTCTAATTTGTCAAGGTAGAAAGGGATGTCGAACAACTCTTCAAAGTACATGAGAAGGTGGCCAGAAATTGCTGCAGCCGCGCTCGCACTCTTATTTGACATGGCTTTGGGGACCCATGTCTTCATTGGAATCCTAGCAAGAGCCTCTGGCGTCTCCTCGCCCGCATAATCTTGTAGCACCGCAAACGCAAGGTGGTACGTTGAAATGTTAATGGTGGTAGAATTGTAAGTATCCCACACCCAGGCACTCACGCCTTCACTTTAATATAGGGAATTAAATTAAAATTAAAATGAATCACAATTAAAATGCATATTACTATATAATTTACATATTTAGTAGCAATTCGCAAACATTTCTTACATAGGTGTAGAATTTGCGTTTCGCTGCATGTTGCTAAAGGTCATCCAATCCCTTTCTGGTCGACCAATTTTTAACATGAATTGGGCTTTCATATTGGGTCTAAAATGATTTTTAGTTGAGAATTTTAATTAGCATTCTACTGGATTTTATGTATTCGCATTATTCACAATTTTTAAAATTACTCATCAAAGCAAGGAAATGCACGACTAGCGTCATCCTTTTGAAACTGTGTCACAGCACCGGTCTTATGCAACCCGTCAGATCCCAAGTAACTCGTGCGATACAGTCCCGCTTGTAGCTTATCCGGTCTGGAAATCCAAGATCGAAACGGTATTTTTATATTGACATGCACCGTTGCTGCTAAAGTTTCGTCGAGGAAGATTGTGTAAAAGGAGCGATCCGCGTCATAATAAAATCCCACGACTTCCAACTCGTTGGTCTCATTACTGACTCTAGTTACCTTTCGAAGTCAACAAGTAGTAAATTATGCAAATTTTTTACGCAACTAAAAAGAATCCTAAATTATGTTATTTAAAACGTAATTTACCCGAATTTTCCTGTGGTCAATGCTAATATTTTTTGCATGCAGCGTGATCGACTTTGTGGATTGAACAACGTGACACCGAATGATAACTTTTCCGGGACACGTAAAAAGTGGCTCTGTCGAGTCAGTGTCTTCATCGAGAATGGGCCTGACCTCTAAATGATAACGAAGTGGAATGACGGACCCGGGCAACCGGAAACTTCCCTCTGTTTTTGGGGGAGGTGGTTTATCCTTAAACTTTTTAATGTAGAATCCCTCGTTGTGTCGAATACCCATGGGGAAATCGCCATCGTCTCTCAGTGGAATAAATCCATTCACAATCACATGCAAGGGGGCGAGTGACAGTAGATAATGAAAAATGGCTAACCTGAACCTGATCATTGCAAATATTTGGAAAGTATTCAATACTATGTAACCAAATAAAATGAATCTTTTTTGGGTTCGTTTACTCTACTATGACCATCATGTTTACGCAATATGCCAAGTTGTTGATTTAAACAGTTACTATTATTTTGTTTTTAGAATCATATTCAAGGCCGATGATGAAATTCATGAAATTCAATAAATACGAATTAGGAATATTATTGCATTAAAAAATCAAGATTTAATTGATTTTAGCCTAGTCGGCAAATTCTAATTGCAATAAAGGTATACCCGCGCGTACCTAGGTATACCTACGGTCTGCGTAACAAACTACTTATGTATAATAATGTAATCATTATGCAACTAGTTACCGGTGAAATTGAAAGTAGTTATTTATCAAATATCCGATTTAATTAAATTCTGTTTATGTGTGTGTTAATTGTTATTAACGCTACAATTTTATTTATTTTTAATTATATTCTTGGATTGGATACTTACATATTGTATGCATTTGTCATATTTCTTTTTCTATAACTAAAGAGTAATACCTGTCGTAAGTATTATTACAACTATGTTATTATTTCTTCAATCAGTACACTTTTGTGGTTTAATTTTTGATAATTCCTGGAATTTCCTTAATCAAACAATCAATGAGGGTTTGCCACTGTGTATTATTTTAATCAATTAAATAGGTACATTGAACTGTACAAAATTATTGTGCTTTTCTACAGTATTTACTAAAACGTTTCCTCTGACGTCTTTCCGCCTTTCGAAGTATCAGTTACAGAATGAATTTTCTTGTTACCCTTTTCATTCTCAGGATATCTGAACACTCGTTTCACAACTACTTTCACATCCTCTCTGAAACTGGGTCGCATTGCAAAATAAATAGGGAAATTAACAGAGGAGTTAACCGCAACGCTAAGAAAAAGACCAACGAGTAATTCACGGTAGGTGATTCCTCTCGACTTAATGTAATAGTACATTAACCACGCAACTACATTACTGAGCAACAAAACCACCGTTACAGGAAGTAGCATTCTCACAGCTCGAATGTCTCTCCTTGTCTTCAGGTTCAACTCTCTCCTTTTTCGCGTAAACTTGAAGATTTCAAAGAAGAGGAGTGAATTGAGGACGACGAGAATTGGCGTCGGTACCCAGTAGTCTATTGCGTTGAAATAACCTTTCATCGTCTTGTACCAAAACGGTTGAACCGGTGTCGCTCCAATGATATATTCGAAGGACTGCAAAGTGGGAACTGAACGGAATTCATTGGCCACAATTTTATATGACGTGAATCTTGGTACTGAGGTAACAACAATTGCAAAGAAGTAAACGAAGCCGATCATGTACTTGGTTCGTCTTGCGGTGAACCAGGTACTTGATTTGGTGGGGAATGCGATGACGAGATACCTCTCCAGCGTTATGAGACAGGTCATTAAAGATGAGCCAGATCGTGCTGAAATTGTACAAAATAAGGTTTGACCACAAAAATACTTTTTAGAATTCATATTTTTAAAATACTTTAAGATAGCATCATACCGCATAGGCAGGTCATTGCGACGTAGTAGACAATGCATTTACTCCAGAATCCTCTATCCCAGTTGTCTGCAAGTAAAATTATCAATTACTTGCAAACAAATTTTCTCATCTCACCGATAATACAAATAAATAATATTTTTTAAATACCATAAAGTGCGATCATGGCTGTCGTGGTTATAATGGATGTAACACTCCCAATCAAGTCGAACACCGCCAGAGCCACCAGCATTAAATCAAAAGAATTCCCATTTCTTCTTTTTGGCATCACAGTGATGATCAGGTAATTCGAGAACATTCCAAATAATCCAAGGAGAACCGTAAATATCCACTCTGCAAACACAACGTCATATCCCGGTCCATAACTACCTTCGTGGGTAATTTCCCCACCTAACGCAAATCGACTTACCACGGCACACTTCACACATAGAGAACGGTTAACAACGGAACAGTCTTTTCCACCATCGGGAAATTCCAAGAAGTGGCAGGAGAAAATCGGCAAATTTTGAATGATTAAATTTTCACCGGATGAAGTAGTATTTTCATTCATTTTGCCCCGAAATTTTTCCAAAATGCAGTTAGATTTTTTAATACATGAAATGATTTATGATTTTGTTCCGTAACTGGCAACCTGCGCGAAAGGCGTAAACTAACACCCTTTCAGTGGAGCGCTTTTATGTATGTACACCGTTATGTTCAGACGCACGTAACCATTGGTTAAGACGAAAAAGTGCAACGTTACGACGAAACCAAAACATTGGTAAAAATTATTATGATGTAATGTATGTACATACATGTTTGTGTATAGTGCCTACGCGATATCAAAAAATTACATATAAGAAACTATAAGAAAGTTCAGCTCTTCAAAACCACAAGAATTGTATATTTCATAACAGGATTTTCCTTACTCCCATTTTTATTCAATTAGAGTTTAGTTCCCTCAAAGACAAAATTAGGTGTGAACCAACTCAAAATAAAGTGTTTGGAATTAATAAAAGATAACCGAAACAAATAGAGCCATGCTTACGGCGACACACAAATTAATTCCGATACCAATTTGTCGCAAACTTGCAGCAGTGTTGCAAAGATTACTTGTGCACAGACAGACCTTCGGATTGTCATCGTAGTTATGTCCGGTACTAGGGGTCACATCAAATATGCCATCAATTCGACTTGACTGCGACTTCTGGTTGTAGATTTTCGTATTTATCCTTCTGCCTTCGAAACAATGATTCACTGCTGTATTAACTTTACTGTAGTCGACGCAAGACTCGTCTTCCACACCCTCTTTTCGAAGACAGTCAACGGTAGCAGAGTCCGTTGGAAAATCGAGACAGCCACGTTCGGTTTCTGTAGAGTCAGTAAGCCTCGCACAAACGGATTTAAAATTTCCAGGGGTTTTCAACTCACAAGTTTCCTTCTGAAGATAATTCGTGTCGCCGTTTCTACAAGCATCATCCTTCCCAACACATTTGTAGCACTCTAATGCGTTCAATTGATTATATTCCAGTATCAGTGATAATACTGAAATAATGACAAGACGCTGACAGAATTTTAATGTAAACGCCATTGTCAGAAATGTAAAATATATACGAGATGTTATTTTGTTATGTCGATGTTTGCAAAACTGAAACTAAAACCTCTAATACGAGTAGTGGAAACGTAAATGGCTACTTTTCAATAAAACTTCAACGGTTAAGCAAATGTTCTTTTTTCCCTGGAATTTCCCACGACATAATTTTGGCATGAATTTTTCTAAGAATTATATACATTGTGTTTTGTGTTTGTGGTTTGGGTTTGTGGACACCGTCATACATTGATTAATAATTCATCAATTTCCTAATTGGACCAATTAAAAAAACATTATGCAATGTGTAGGTTGCAGCTTTTAAGCTAAGCTCTTAAGCGGCTTAAGTTAAGTGAGAAATGATCCATTAAACTTAAAACAATGTAAATACATACATACCATACCAAAACATGTGCTTTATTTTGGGTGTAGTGGTATTAGCAGTTAGGCAAACACATTAAATGACATAAAATATATGTAAGATGTCTATCAAAACAAAATTATAGTCAGTTCAATCTGTCGTACTCTATAAGGGTCTGTTTGTTCAAAATCTTTGAATACCCAAACATCAGAGCATTTGCTACAGCTTAACATACTCCAAAATGACCTACGTATTTAATAAAATATAAATAACTTAAATGAAATAACTTGAAATATTAATTACTTAGCACTCAACATTCAAAAAACGCCTGTCCTTCGTATGTATATAAGCTTTCTTGCTTAGCTCTTCCCAAGACAATTTTGTATGTTTAAAACTTGTTAATGTTTTGAAAAAAATCAATATCACACAGAAACTAATGGTTATTAATGCGTCAACAAAAATCTACTGCCTTTACTATATATTTAGTTCATGTATAAATTTGGTCAATCTTAAGTTCGTAACTTATTATGCTCATTTGAGCTTTATTTGTTCCAATTTTTCTACGTGGACAGTTAAGAGAGTTTCAATGTGAGAAATTTAAAAAAATAATAAATAATCATCACTGAACATGGAAGGAGAATTATTTTCAACTGTGGAAAGCGATATTTTGTTCATAACCCATAAGGACCCACTTTCAAAAATATTACAACAGAATTCAGAACCATGTCGATTTCACTACTTTCACTTCCTGGTGAAAACAGGAAACTATCTCGGCGTTATACCTTTTTCACTTAGCTTCGACAGGAGTTCGGGACATTACAAACTGAATCAAATGAACATCATTTTTAGGGTATTTCATATATATAATGTATTCATAAAATAAAATTTAACAAATATTTTTTTAGACATGAAATACACCACGGAATCTAAAATTTACTTTCAGGGAATATTTGTATTGATATGGTTAACAACATTGTTCGACATGTCGGGAATTGTTAGGATTTCATGGGAATATGCACAAGCAACCAGAACAATCATGAGTTACTTTAACGTGGGTTGTAGACTGGTCAACTTTGCTTCAGTTCTTCTTTACTTTCAAGCAGTCCACTGTCAGTATGAAAAGTTGCGGAAAATGCTTGAAATAATTAGTCACTCGTCCTTACTTCATTCGAAGATTAATTCAGATGCAGTTGTTGGAAAATGGAAACCTCTTCTGGTTCAAATCAATTACCTATAGATTAATATTGAGAAATTTACATTTTACCAGAATAAAGTTTGATTACCTTTTGCAGAAATGGTCCCTTCTCATTGTTTGGCACTTGAGCTTTATAACCATTGGGATAACTGCTACAATATTTCACTACGGGTCTTGGATTAATTTCTACGCGGAAGTTCTTCATCGTGGAAAATTGGTACTGTTCCTGAAATCCTTGGATGTACAAAATTCGACAATAGTCCCGGAAGAAATCACAGCGTCTAACATTGTCATTGTCACCTACGAAACTTTCACTCTGTTAGTAAATGAAATGCAGCTTATTGTAACTGAGGAAATATTTTTAATTGCTTCGCTGACACTGCGGGTTGGGACAACAAAGTTTCTTGACTATGTCAATTGCATTATTTCACAAGCAAAACGACATGGGAAGAGAGTCGATATACAAGACCTACGACTAAAATTTATTGAGCTGGAAGATTTAGCAACTGCAATAAATTCAACATGGTCAATTATCATTTTCTGGTTGATTTTATCAATGTCAATGTGGATCTCATTTGAGCTGGATTCAAATATGAAAATACATGCAGACTACCTGACACAAGCTTACAATGTTATGCTAATTCTTTCCTTTGCCGTTGCAGTGTTGATATCTGCGCATTGTTCCAAGAAGGTAAATTTTGGTTTTAAATTATCACGAAAAAATTTATTTAATTGAATTTATGGTAAATTGATTGAATTTTTTTAGTTTCGGTGGGCGACAAAAAACCTGTCCCGTTTGGAAACTTTCTACATCAAAAATACCCAGGACAAAGACGCATTTGCTATACTTATTCAAGAAATGCAGCAAAGTAACATTTCCATTGGGGAACCGGACCTCTTTGAAATTGATTATGCCTTCATTTACCAGGTAAGCAGAGTACAGAAATTCAAAATAAAGGAAAACCTGTGCTGTATTTTGTTGACAGATCTTTAATAAAATTTTCTGATTCGCATTAGTTGATTATGCCGATCCTGACTTTCTTCGTCATAACTGTTCAATCACGTCATGACCTGCCACTTATGTATTCTTAATATAGTAAAAACATGGTTTAAATATAAACATATTGCACGTGGTATTTAAAATGTGTAATGAAAGAGTGTATGTAGTGTAATGACAATGAGATTACACCACAAAATGTAAACAATTTTACACAAATTAATACACTGAATTACTTAATATAATGTAGATAATTAATAATTAATAGTATTAATTTAATACTAATATTAAATGTGGAAATATTTTGCTACAATTGAAATGCGGGATTTTTATTGAAATTTTCTGACTCGTTTTCGTATTTTCAACATTTTCGTTTATGAAGGAATTATATAAGACGCGGCAAAACTGTAATGTTCGTATTGAATGTTGCGTAATAATCAATAAATATTAAGTTTGAAAGTAGTAAATACTAGAATTCCAATTTACCAACAACAAAATGTACCAAGTACCAATGTATGTGTAATATGAGTCGTAGTTAGTTAACTTTATTCATCATTAATATTATCATAAAAAGAACAGTAAGATGAGTTACAGCTCAGCAAGAGTTTTGGTATCGATTGACTGATGAATGCGT
>VYYJ01004054.1:0-14484 GCA_021029165.1 Cyphoderus albinus
CATCACGTATTTCCGTGGCAAGGTACTGTATGTATACATTATAAGCCAAGCTTTATTTATAATTGTGATGATTTGTTGATATTTTATGTAATAATTGAAGCTGCTATAATTAAATAATCTTGCTGTTTTAATAAATATAAATTTATTGAAAGAATCATAAGAACCAATTAGTGAGTCAATTGCCAATCTTAATTATTATTTATTGAAATATTTGACATATTAGAAACACGCTGTAAGTAATAAAGGATTATTTATTTTTCTGACATTGTTTATTACCAAGCTCTCCCGAATAGGCGGAGATTTCGCAAATCGAAGTTGTAGCAAATACCTGCTCCAGATAAGCTCGCAAATAATGAAATAGATGCAGGGGCTCAAAGGATTGATAAACCTTCTTTAGGTAACTATTCGCTTGTTCATCATACCCGTTGCCGGGGAGTCCTTGAATAATGAACGAGGCATATGGAGGATGAACTAACGTAGGAACTCTAAAACAAGATTTCAGGTTGAAGAAGCCATCCCGTGTATCTTGACACTGTGTGTAATTCAAGGTTACTTTGAACTGGGAGGAAACTTCCACTTGACCTTGTCCTTCAATTGGAATTCGATTGCAGAGGGAAACGTTTCCGGTTAAGGTATAGTCTGCCATTGCCTCATAGGAATATTCAACTTCTACGACAATATTCCCATCCACTATGTCGCTTGCCAAGGTTTTGATGGACGGGGATTTGGAAAATCCTGACAATGTGGGAATGGTCATCTCTGCGTAGAGGTAGACGAGACCCTTCTGCTCTGGATAATAAGGCTGCAGTTCATTGGCTGAAGGGGTTGGGTCCAGATTATTTTCTTGTAGCCAGCTAGGATATTTTTGCATGGCGTCGGTCAAAAACAATTGCAGACCTCCTGGTTTACCCTTACATGTATCAATTGGGACATATTCCTGTTCGACCTCGGGGTACTTGACTTTTCCCACTAAGCGCTTACATTGTACGTCGTGCTCTGCGAATCTGCGATTCTCCTGAAACTCCTTGAGGAACTCGGATGTCCAGTTGAATTTGAAGCTGACGCTGTCAATGTAGGTTCCCCTCATGGACTCGGGTTCTTCAATCAGTACAGATGGAAGTCCATTCTCAATTACCCTGGATTATACAAAATTGCATTTAAAAATTAATTTTATTTGATTATTGTCACCAAATTAATTCAGTCTGGTTTTAATGTTTTGACCAATTTACTCTTTGTATTTGGTGATGCCCAAATCGAGATATCCCTGATGTAGTGGGTAGCTTGACATACACTGGATCAAATCTATTTTAGGGTAATACCAGAGGAAAGTTTCGCACATTTCGTCACGAGTAAAAAATCCACCTGTGACTGCTTCATGCTTTTCGTTCCATGTAGAGTCGTATGTGCACTCGTAAGTTAGTTGATCTCCAGGTAAAACCTGGACGAAATTTCGCAGCGGCTTGTTTTGCTGAGCATTAAAAATAAAAATTTAAAAATAAAAGAATTTTTATGCTATTTTAATTTACTCTTAATTTTTTTTGTTTTTGTTTTTTGATAATTTTATAACCTGATGCTGAAAATCGTAGTTTGCATCATTATCGATCCATGGTAATTCCGTGCCATTTCTGAAGTGCCTAATTTTCAACTTTCTCCCGGACAAATGGGCATGAAGCAGGGAATTAAAAATGGTTATGCCTTCAGCAGGAAAATGTTTCTGTGTACACTCAGGTGAGCAGTGGCCCACAACAAGGAAATCACTTGTGTCCGGTGGTATCAACGTTGATGGATTTACCACATGTCCCACGACCATCGACGCTCCTTCGACTTTTCTGCAATATCATACACATTACATAAATTTATAATCAATCACTTATAAAAAATTTACTCTGCGGTTTTCAATTTTACAAAACCTCAGGTTTGGACTGTAGTATGTTCTAACACCAGTGGAAAAGTTGACGCCCTGAAGTTCAGCAGGGTTATCGTAATGAACTGAAATGAATTATCAAAGATAGCATTATCTTCAAAACACTTTAATCAACCATCGCTGCTGAAATATTTTTTTAGATTTAACCTTCCAGCATATAGTATTGAGATACATCAACCGCCTCGCCAATTGCATATCCAACATCATCCGGAAAGACCATGCGCTAAATCAAATGCTAAGTGTTATTAAATCAAGTATGAATTTTGAAATCGCTCAACTTAAAAATAAATTTATATTTCAAAGCAATCATGCAGACCTTTCCACCAGTCGCCCAAATATACATAGCATTTTGACAACGACCAAAAAACGGCAAACGATCTTCCCCATCTGCATAACAATTTCCTCCCGGACTGCCAAGAAACTGTCCAAAGTACTCATCAGGATCTTCACCCACTGGAGCCTCACACTGGTACAATACGAAATGATGGGTGTATTTAACCGATTCCAGGGATGGTAGATTTGCCTCAAACTAATGTAATAAATCACATTTTTAGCCGATGCTAATAACATTTTAACCTTGATGAATGTTAAATTAATACTCACTGCAACTACGTGATGTTTTTTATCGAACTTTTGCCCTTTGTGGAGTGAGCACCTGCGTCATTGTATGAAGTGTTAATTAAAATAACATTGTTTACTTGATATCAATGAATAACAAAATGTCAATCGGAGTTGACATATTTAAAGATAAATTAGAAACAACTTACCAATAGGACGTATGATGAGCTGGCATTTCCATTTCTACCATTGTGTCAAAATACTGATATCTGGTAATAATTTAAAAACATATTTATGAAGATTATCAAAAGCAAAGCTTATTATTGAAATATGCAATACATATATTTGTTAAACTTATGTAAAACTTACTCCTTGGGATCAAAAGGTTGGTCAGGTATTAGAAAGTTGACTGAAATTGATCCCCTCTCTACATGATAGGCCAACTCATCTTTGTCACCAATTGACCAAATTACTCGGCTGGTATCGCCCTATTTGTAAATTAATACATACATATTTGTTAATTATTCAAAAAAAAGTTATATTAAAACTGTTTTAAATATTTTCTTACCGTAATCGGAAAATCTTCAGAGTCGCATGTTTCTAGTAACCGGGAGAATTTCAATTTTGTATGTGTAGAATTTTCGATAGCTTCGAGTAATTTCCAGTCCTCATGTTTGTCCAACGTGGGCATTCCATTTTGAGTGGCATGATAATCCTGCAAAAAATAATCGACTGAAATTATGAAACGAACCAAAAAAATCCTAAACGTTTATTTTATATACAAATATTTAATTACACCAGAATAAACAATGCCATCACTTTTTACGCCAGCGATGAATATATCTGCGCCAGTCATTGCGCCATTTGGAGATATGCCAAACCCCACATAGCCGGTCGTGGCTACCTCCACTTCAAAAACTATTTCGCCTCTTGTTTCGTCTACCGTCCATCCCAGAAAATACTTCCGTCCCGGATCAACAGGCTCCTTGTTTTCCAGCGACTTTCCCATTCGGGAATCAATTGACAAACAAAAACATGTCGATAAGAAAGAGAAAACCAAAACGACGATTAAAATGTTGAATTTCATTTTCTAAGGTTAAACACACCAAGGTTTGTTGTTTGTTGTATCAATCACGACTTACAACTGAAATGTAAAGTAGTCTGTTATAGTGATATGTTTTACTTGATTTGATTAAAGAATCTTTGGTATCTGTGACAGATAATATTCGATTAGTAATCTTGATATTCAAAATTATTCTCACTTCAAAGCATGCTTTTGTGGAAAAAATGTGACAGATTTATCTCAATTTGATTAATGGATAATTTTGTGAGGTAGATACGTATGTATGTATTATGTAGGTACTAATCATTGATATACATTATTGTGTTAGTTATAGTCATTCTTGCATTATCATACAAAATCACGTAAATAATGTTACATAATATCGGTAATTATGTTTGTCTGAATTGGTAATCACTGAAGTGCTTAAACGATTCCATACTTAACTTACTTAAACTTACCTTTTATATGGTGCGAAAACTTTGGATGTGATGTTGAGTTTGATTAGGAGGATATGTAGCAAAATTGTCGATAACTCTAAAAATGTACCAGGAAGCGTGCCAAACACTTTACCATTCAAACAATGAAACACCTTCCAAGAAACTTATTAATAACAAAAAATGTTTCTCGGAATACTTCGCAATGCTACTGCTGTCGAGACAGTTCTGCTATAAAAGAGTGTCAAACTGATTATAGCTTTCATAATTTGACAACCTAATCTTAAATGTTTTAAAATTTGTTTAAATTGTTGATACTAGTAATAACTTTGATTGAATTTAATTAAAATTCCAAAGTTTAATTTGCCTAATGGTAATTAAGCAATCCTCTGCAGAAACTCTTGTAACTTTGATTTAATTATTTGTTCTGTGCCTTACTGAAAAATAAAATATTTTTACAAACAAGGCGTCTGAAGAGCATGGAGATCCGTTGAATTAAACAAAATATAAATAGTGTTTTTTGTTTACCACAGTCTAAGTAGAAATCATATTTAATATCAATTGTACTACACATAAAATGCAAACCTAAACACAACTAGATAAAGTTATTACTGGATAAATACAAATTTGTAATACACTTTAAACAATTAAAGCTGTTTTTTCTTATGAACCTGAATTAATTATGGGATAAATATATCCATGACACTACAACTATGACGAGTGTTTGCGTTACAGTTTATTTTAACTAAAGTGAATCCACTAACCACATTTTTACTGAATTAAATTTGTGCAAACCCAAGACATGCATTTTGTTTCAATTTTGGAATATGCTCCATTCCCTTGGTTGAAATTATCAACTTGAAAATCAAAATGATTTGAGTGTCGGAACAAGAAGATAAGAAATTTCTGAATAATTCGACTTTACAATGGGATGTAATTTAGTTTACCTTAATTTCCTTAGATTATGAGAGGATTGCCGCTGTTACCATTAAAATTTTGAAAACGACGAGAAATTCATCATGGACATGGTCAGTTAGAGAGCCAATAATGAATATTTTTTGGCTATTTTTTGTTTCAGGGTGAATCAACAATTGCAATCTGTTCATGTGTCCAACTACACCAGACGGAGTCCCAGTTGTGGTTGTTGGGTCCATAAATGCATAGATTTCTGTCATCCTGAAACCTCATGATATCCCCTCGTCCATCAGTGTTTGTGCTGAATAATCTGTTGCCGCTGCGATCAGTAACGTAGAATGATCCTCCCGAAAAAACCGCTTTTTCTCCTCTATACTGTGTGTTCGAGGCCCAAAGTGCATTTCCCCAGTAATCGTAAATAACTGCATTTCCGTCATCCTGAAATTTAAAAACCCCATTCGCATTTCTATTGTCGCAAGAGAAACCTTTTTGGAAGGATTGTCCACTTGCAAATCGACATTCGGCTGCTGCTGATGTCAGGACACAGATCAGAATCAAAATCGAAGACAGCGTCATTGGATTTCCGCAAATTTCTATGTACCAACAAAACAGTTTAAGAAAATATTTTTATGGAAACAAAAAAAAACTTTTTTGTATTGCATACCTGGAGTAATGGAGTAGTCAAACTAATGTCGTATTTCTGAAAAGTCAAAAAGTGTAAATGTGGAAAGTTCGCGAGTATCGTTTTATACTCACAGTAGACATTATTTCTATGTAATTCTTAGTAATGAATAAATATAGCATAACCACAAATGATTTCTGCAAATGATTTATGAATATGTATACAAACATCATTTTTCATGTAATAATATACACTTTCGTGAAAAATGACATTAACTGGGTATAAACTGTCTCATAAAATTGGCCTGTTTTGTGTACAATTAATGAACAAGTTAGAGAAATTGGGTTTGATTTGAGGCCAAGTTTGTGCGACATGTTTTATGTTCAACTGTGAGACTTTTCTCAGAAAGAAATATTTGTTTCAAACTACCAAGAATTTGTTTATATTCGAGCTTCAACTACATATATGTACATATATGGCATATATTATATGCCGAATCATTATTGAACACCTGTTGTAATGAGTTTCAGTTGGAGCCTATTTGTATAAATAAGGTCATCGACAATGACTTGATAATTTGACTTTTCCATTCCAGGTTACTCTACTAGCTCTACTTAGGGACGTCATGACAGTTGACAGAGGATTTTATTTGCAGTAGCGTTGCAGTAGGGTTTTGTTATACGGTCTGGTAGATACATCCATCAGTTTTAAGCAACTTAAAATATGATTGTGGGAATTAAAAGAAAAGGTGTCTTATCATATATTACAACGTCGTTCTATTAGTTTATGGTATCTTTAAACAAAGGCATCTAAAATGAAATAAATGAATCAACGTCATTTTATGACTGTTTCAATTAAATATGGCTATTCAGGTTCTTGAAATATTATTTGAATTCAAAAAAGCGTCATTTGTACGAATAAGGTTTTCATAGAATTATTATATTGACAATGTAACATTAACATTGTGCCCACACATGCAAGCGTATAAAAATGGGTCTAGGCCCGTTGCGGACAGTGCAACAATGCGGACATGGGAATCCGGCGGACATACCATGTTGCGGCCTAGGGATCTTGTGGATACCCCATTTTGCGGACTAGGTTTAATGCGGACACCCCACATTGCGCCCTAGGGCAATTGCACCTACACCTTGCTGCGACTATACATAACTGTGCTGATTTGCAGAAGAAATTTTTAAAGAAATTTAAATATCAAACACTATCGAAGTAACGGTTTCAACCTATTTTCTTCAATTGACCTCATATTATTTGTACTGAGAAAAATGAAACTTGAAGAATGAACTTGATAAATGAATGTTTGATGAGAAAAAGAAATACTAGTAGAAATGTGTATCATATTCATGATACTGATATGATAAGTAAAATGATATTGTATGTGTCTGACACTGATTAAGTATAATATAATAATTCTTAGTCGTATGTTGTGACAATCAAATACACGTGTAAGAACTGGTGAATGTAATGCATATGTTGTAAAATGACTTAATTAACCTGGGGACTAACTTTCCTTATCTAAGGGCTCCCCTTGTACAAATAAATAATATTATGTTACTTCTTGTGAAAATTGTATAATGTTTGAGTTTTGGGCGTATGTAGTTATGTATGGTCGCAATATGGGGTATCCGCAAGAGCCCTAGGCCGCAACATGGTGTGTCCGCCGGATTCCCATGTCCGCATTGTTGCACTGTCTGCAACGGGCCGGTAACGTATAAAAATGTACACTCCTTGTGTATAAAATAAAAGAAACTGAGTATTTTGTTATCTATTTATTATTTTAGATGTTTCTCGAAGAAATTGTTTACATGTTACCAAATATGTTACTTGATAAATGACATTGTTGTTTGTTATAGTTTGAGTTTGCAGAAAGGTTGTGTAAACCACTTCTGCCCTAATTAAATTTATTTCTGTCGTTTTGAATACTTTCAAGTGCTATTTATTTTCAACACTCAAATCAGGGTCTTTTACCCGAGAAGAAGGCTTTGTACATGATTGATAACATTGGAGTAGCTCCAGGTGAATGATTGAATTTAATAGAAGAATATTTTGATCTTTTAGCTTGAAATACGTTAATACAATGGAAGTTTTTCAAACCAAATTTGACAAGATGACTTTTGCACATAAATATTCTATACTATATTACTACCTCGTTACAATCTTCTGCTTACATTGTACTGAGCCAGTTAAAATTGCCGCCTTCTGTCCGGTTGGTTTTTCTGTTGGTCAGGTGATACACACCTGTGGAGGAAAACCCACGGTTATATGATCGAGCGAGTGAGTTTCTTCACAAATCGAATTCAAAAGTAAATTTATGAGATGGTAGTTGCATTTAGTTGAATGAGAATCAATAAAACAGTTACACCCTGCAGTTTAGATGACATCTGCTTAAAATCGCATTAAATGCTTTTATTATTGGAAGTAAACTTGAACCCTAGAAACTAGATTACGTAGATTAATGATGTAGTTAACTGAAAAAATTACTATGTTATTGAACGAAGTAGAATTGTTGCAACATTCTTTACAAGAGAAATAGAAAAACCGAACATGAACGTTATCAGTAAAAGCTTAAATAAAAAGTAATTTAAAGTGTAACCTAATCTTAATTGCTATTATTAATCGTATTTTACACTGACGAGTATCTATTAGAATGATTTTTGACCTCAAATTGACCGTGAACTTTGCCTAGAACACTCAAGCGACAGCGAGGCGGATTCTCCAAAGTGAGTTCTCGTCCTCAAAAAAAAGTATTTTAAAATTCCCTGGTTATCTGGCGAAAACTATCAAACTAACTCACAGGTCAGAGCTAGGGTTGCCTTTTAGCGTTTCAGAACGGTTCGGAGCGGTTCGGAGCAGCACCGGAGTCACCTACTTAATGAAGTCCAATCTCCTTGATTGATGGCTCGTTGGAATCCTCTACGTCTTACGCAAAATATTAGTACCGGAGCTACCAATAAACAAACCGTATTAGCCACTAAATCTGAATTTTATGTCACCAAGGTGGTGAATTCGGAGCTATTTTGGGGGTTTACACTTGTTTTGGGTCACGTAAAAAAGAACAAAGATGTCAACATTGAAGCTCCGGTGCGTATATTGTGCGCGACAATCAGACAAACCGAACGAGCCATCGACCACCGAGATTGGACATCATTAAGTAGGTCACTTCGGTGTTACTCCGAAACGCTCCGAACCGTTCCGCGGCAACCCTAGTCAGAGCATCTAACTAAATACCAAAAAAACTACGTATGTCACGTATGGCCTTAGCGATCGTGTCGAGAACCCCGTGGAAAACCGAAGACAAGCCTGCAGCTCATCTACATACGTCGGTAGCCCAAGCATTAACATCAACCGTTGTGGTTTAATTTAAAACCACTCTCAACCTAAATTTGCTCTGAGCCCCCCCTTCACAATTCTCAGAAATTGTATTTTATATTTTTGTACAAAATACCTTGTTAAAGAGAAGAGATGACAAGTGGAAAGAAATCCGGAAGTAAGTAACAGTCGACAGGAGGATGAAGCTAATCGATAATTGCTCGGATCTCCGAGGATAGGCAGGACGAGATGAGTCGCTAACCGCCAAGGTGGAGGTGGATGTGGTGAAAGTGGATGCAAAGCACCCAGATCTCCGAGGATAGGCAGGGCGAGATGATTCGCTAATCGCTAAGGTGGAGGTGGATGTGGTGAAAGAGGATGAAAAGCACCCAGAAAAAGCTCAAACGGTTGAAAACAGGGGAAAATCCGAAACCGGAACAAAAATGCGGCTGATGCAGCTCGATGAGGCAATTTCACCAAATAAGTGACAATTTCTGACGATGCTGTTTATATCAAATACGTTCAGCAATAGCTCGTTTTAAAGCCAATTTAATGGCGAGTAAAACGATATATCGTGAAGCCAAATCCACTCAAAAATACTCTGGCAATACGACTGATACAAAAAAAACCGTTTTCAATTCCGGATCCAGATCCGGTTCTGTGAAGATATTATATAAATATATATGAGTATTTATGGACCAATTGGGGAAGTCAGCATACCGTTGTATTCGGCAAAAATGTCACTTCGCATTTGTTTTCTCCATCATTCTAGAGTCTGTGCACGATTTCTGGCACTCTCTCTGGCCTACTAGTTGTATATACGTACTAACTAATAAAATAAAAAACTTCAAATACCACCAGATGAAGTTGTTACCAGTAGCGTAGCCAGACCACTGGAGGCCCTCCCGCAATTACAAATTAGAGGCCCCATAAAAAACTTAAAATCTCAAAAAAAATTCCATAAAACAGTTCCATAAAAACAGTTCCATAAAAGATTCTCGCTGAGAATGACTGAACTCAAATTTTATCATCAACTGCTTGCCTGATGAAGTTAAAATAAAACGAAACGCGTTGCAGCAGTGACAAACTTCAAAAATAATTAGTTTATTTATTTAACCTGGAAACATCTTGGTTGATACACTTCTCTCTCTCTTTTCATATGTTAAATTTGCTAAATTGTATTGGAGAGTTCAACCGTAAAATGACGCAATTGTATTACACTGAAAAGAGGAGAATTAATTAAAAATTTATAATATATCTTGAACAAAGACTCGACAGAATCTGGTCAATAGCTCATTTAATAGACAAACCGATTTGACGTCGAATTCTATTAAATATTTGACAATTTAACCATTTATGTGACCTGTGGACCAGAAGCACCAAAGGGTCAGTTTTAAAATTTTTAACAAAGATATTTCAAAAATAACTTCACCGTTGTTTTTTCAACTCTCTTTACCTAACTGTACCGCGTTTCGCAAAATATCATGAAGGGGTGTTTGAAATGAGAGCGAAAGATAAGTTCCATCTTTAGCCCTTTTTGACATTTTTGGCCATTTTGCCCAAGATGACTTTTTTGTTTGCTCTGGTTTTATAAAGTCCCTCTATGCAATTTTGCCAACCAGGGTACGCTCACGTAAATAGAGTTTGAAAATAACAATGGTGACATTTGTTTTTGACACATTTTATAAAATGAGTACTTATTGCAGTTACTCTTACAAAAAATGTCACATTGTCTAAAATTTCATATCAATCAGTGGACGTTAAATTGGTTTGTCTATCAAACAAAATTCCACCATTGTTTGTTCACGAGACATTATGAAAATAAACGCGTAAAGTATTATGGCCCTAATAGTGTAAAAATGAATTTAGGAATGGTTCTTTTCAAAATAGTATTCTCTTTTGTATGAGCAAACTCATTAACTCTTCATTCAACTGCTGAAACTGTGAGCCGCGAGGGCCCCAGGTATATATTGACCCCAGGGTTTGAATACTAAAAACCGAATGCCTTCGTTGGTAATGAGTTTATACGGTGTTTTTCTTTTAGTGGTTAATAACGGTCACATAATGTTAAAGCAGACACACGACCGAGTTCCTGTATATATAGAAATGGACTTAAGGTATTCTAAATGGAGCCCGTTAAAACCACTACAATCGGGGGTGATTAACGACTCTTAAAAACCGGCCATACAGTTACTAATTACCCATCCTCCGTCGACCATCCGTGGGGCCCCCTCTTCGAAGAGGCCCCCCCCGCACACTTAAATACCGGTCATACAGTTACTAATTACCCATCCTCCGTCGACCTTCCGTGGGGCCCCCTCTTCGAAGAGGCCCCCCCGCACCGCGTCCTTTTGCTCTCTTGACGCTACGCCCCTGATAGTGTGCTGGTAGAAACTAAACTTTACTAACCGAACCTTTTTCGAGTTTAAGTCGATTTCCAATCATTTTGACTCGATTAATCGTTCAATTTAAAACAGAAGCGTTTAGTTTCAACTCAGGTCTCATGCCACCGGCTTTTTAAACGGGACTAACCTGTTCACTATCACTAGCAACAATTCTTGTACACAATGTTCGCAACTGTATAACCGTAGACGACCATTGTTGTATACATTATTCAGAAACCCATAGTCGAAAGCAACAATTGTTGCTGTCGCTATGGCCAAACGAGTAACCGAAAACAACAATTTTGACAACAACTTATTTTCGGACCTTAAAACCATTTTTAAACGATTGAACCGCTATCCCTCATAGTCACTTTCATTACTTTCGATCAATGAGTGGTCAATATATAATTTGACCTCCTGAATTCTGTAGTGTCCAGTGTCCATCGAATTTTCAAATCATCAGTGTTTTGACAGGAACGTAATTTCTTGCTTATACTGACCTCATGGCTTAAAGGACGAACAATTCCCGTTCTAGTTGGGTTCTAAAATACTCATAAATTCCAAATCTTAAGTCTCCATGAGCTAATTTGTGGTTTTTTATAAATATTTTGAAATATGGAAATATTTTATCATAATTAGCCAAATTTCGTTATTCCTATGAGATTTAGTATGGGGAAAATCAACTAACCGAAGGGAATCCGTATCAGTTTTTCATTTTCAAAAGTTGATACAATATAAGGGCAAACCCCCCCTTTTTTCAGTTGATTTTCCTCATACTAAATCCCATAAGAATATAGAAATTCAGTTAATAATGATAAAATATTTTTATACAGAATAAACACAATTTAGCTCATGGAGACTTAATATTTTGGATTCAGGAGTACGTTATAAAGGGAAACAACCTCTAATCGGTGGGAGCTCGTGACAAAATTTACATGTATTGCGTAAACCTCGTTAGCTTAAAGCTAGATTTAAATTCATGACTTTAATGAATTATAAATATTAATGCCATTTATGAAGGGTAGCCTTAACTAACCCTCATGCAATCCTTTACATGTAACTTTGGAGTAACTTTGACCTTTCTAACTTCGATTGGATAGTTTCCCTTGAAACAAATTTCAACGGATTTGAGTAGTACTCTGCGAGAGCTTTCGGATGGTGTTTCACATGTAACCCGAGTGAAACGGGAGTTATTCGCCTTTTAAAAACCCTTAAATTGTAATTGTGTGTCCCAATGTTTAAAGTTTGTTTAATGAAGTGAACATTATGTGTATTATGATGTAGAATGAGAATAGGATTCGATCAGATTGGGTTTGAAAATTGGTGCTTTAGTTTCAATTATTTAATACGAATCTTTATGCTACATCATACACAAACTAAAGATACGATATTGACCCCAACAGAGCAAGTAGTCAAACCCAACTATGTCGTTATAGTGTATTTTATGATATATTTTTAATTAATTTGAAATATAGTTATACTAGCGTGTTGTTAGTTTTTGTGTGTAGCGTTTTCCTTGGTGGTGGCAATTCCCGATAAAGTGATACAAATTTTGGTTAAAACCCCGCAAAAATATTTTTCATTACAGGTAGTTTATTTAATCAACAAAATTTTACTTGCTCCATGCATATCAATACATACATAGAGAAAGAATAGAAAAAATAAAAGTTTATCGAAGAATAGCTTTAGTTGATTTAGCTTGTCTTAGCACAATATGTTTTGTAACATAGAAGTAAAAAGTCACTAGTACATTAATTTAATCTGGAACGAGGAAACTAATGAAAAATTTGAATTCATTTGCAGACATGATAAGTGCGACCCCGAATAACTAATTTATCCATACAATCTTTGTGAATTTTAGAGCCACAGAAATCACATTTAAAATCCATCGCTAGTTTGATTCCGCATTGAAGACAATTTTGCACAGGCTTATCTTGCAACGGATTACAATTTCCAATCAAAGTTGCAAGAATGTGGTCACGGTAAAGTGAGATTTCTGGTGACGCCTCGAAGGATTTTTGTTTAGCGATGGTTTCAGCATAATAACAAATGTACGGGCCACATTGCAAAGCGTCCTTTCCAAATGATCTTGGTATCTCTGGGTAGTGAACCGCCCAACTGTCATTTTGCAAATACGAAAATTTTTGATTGAAAGTCTTCTGCAGAACTACTTTTATTCTAGCTGGAAGTTTGAACGACTTTTGAGGATCCATAACTGTTAACAAAGCAAACATACTTTTTAGGTGAAGTGTGAATTTCGTAGTTTCTAAGATAAGATTCTGTTACCTTCAATCAATTTCTGCTTAGGTTTAAGAACAAGCAAAATCCAATGACTAGAATCTCGGTTTAAAGGTACCAAAATTCTTTCTATCATGTTCCAATCATGGTAGTCGCTGCCTCCCGCTTTGTTTGAAAAAATACAGTCAGTATTTTCTCCGCCCAGTAAAAAAGAAAACTCTTGTGAAGTTAAGGCCACAGTTCCTGATCTCTGCATATCAGAAATTTTGAGGAAAAAACCATCAATAATCGAGTCTACCAGCCAGTCACGTTGATCTTCCGTGCATTTTAAAGACTCAATCAAAAGCTTTGATTCCGAACGAGAAAGATGCGTTTGTAATGTTTTTATTTCCCCAAGGCTTATATTTCCAGTGGGAAGATGAAGAAATGGACGACCAAAATTTTTACTGGTAACAATTGGCAATTTGCGTAAAGTTGAATTCAGACAAATGCCTTTGTTATTGCTGCCTGTTTCTTCTATTTGTCTTTTTTCTACTTCGGTTGGGAATTCTGAATCAATTACTTCTGATGCTACAGATGAACTCAATTTACTCGCACCACCGGTGGTATTTGCTGTTTAAATAGAAATAGAAATCAACTGGTTAGAATGTTGAAAGAGTTTATACAGTTTTCGTTAAAATTGTAATAAGGAAAAACATTAATTTAAAAACTGTTAAGCAAGTTTAGAAAAACATTACTAGTATCTTTGTCCGTTGTAGCAGGAAGTCTAATCACTCTTCGATTTCCTTGTCCTTTTTTAGAACCAGTTGTTCTTTTAATTTTTTTACGGTAACGAGATCCAACTGAAAATTCTTTCTTCAAAAAGTCCATACCAAGATTCAACCCCATTTGCACAGCCATAACGTGTTCACATCCAACTAAGGTATCCAATTTGGGTCTCCATGAGGCTTCAAATAAATCCCGTTTGAAATGAAGCAGGAATTGAAGATCTCGAATATTTCTCGAATAGGTAACCAGCACCA
>VYYJ01004055.1:0-14481 GCA_021029165.1 Cyphoderus albinus
TTGTTAAATAGCTTTATCAATAAAACATCTAGGATTATTAAAAATTTTAACGAAGGTAGTATAAACATATATGGTTACTGGCTTCTAGTATTTTGATTTTGATACAAATCAAGGAACAAGCGAAATTACTCGCAGTTGCTATTCGCTGTCTTGTCTTTTATCGGGGCAACTAACAACTGCTACTGTCAGAATATAAATACATAAATACTGACACCAAATAAATAAATACTTGGCCACAGGCCTCTACCTCTAACCTTTACCAAAGATTAATTCTGTCACAGTAATCTACCACTATGAAACTTGTGCTGTTAATAAATGGTTAATTAAAAATCAGCAGTGCAATGAGCGTTTTTGTTTTGCAATGGTGGTGTATGACATGTTTGTGCCGGTGACGGTCCACTTTTTTGTTTTCTCTCCGGATCAAATGACAATCAATGGGAAAGAATTCCTTTGTTTTCACTTTATTTTTGACAAACCAAACTTACTTTTTTTGGACGAAGCTAGCGCAACGACAAGAGCTGCGCAGGCAACAACAAAGAGGCAAACTACGATCAACAAACGACGCTCCATTCTCGTTCTCCGGTTCCACCATGGTGGGTTTCTGCATGACACAAAAAATTGACACGTCTTGAATATGATGTTGGAAGTAGCTCACAATACAAAGCACACGCACAACTGGAAACGATTTCCTTTAGCAAACTTTCTATGAAATCATATCACTGACCCGCCTAAATGTGGTCCCTCTTCTGCAGTAGAATAGTTCTTCATTGTTACTCTTACTTATGCTAACTGTCTGTCACCGTCAATAATTTCTAGTCAACTCTGCTAAATTACAATTTTGAATTGTGCTTTATTTATACTGCGATGCCGATGCGGTTCATTCACTTCCCCTAGAATGCTAACCTTTAAAGGCCGGCAGTTAGCAAAAGACTGAACTTCAGATAATTCTCGCGAGGAAGGAGCTGATTACTCACACAATGCAATTCACCCTGCCTCGATTTCAATCAAATCCTTGTGATGTGACCATACAATAATACACATACGTGCAACAATACAGATCATCAGAATCGAGATGATTGAATATTATGTGAAACATATTTAAGATATGCGTATGAAACTTCTGTGAACACATCTCACAACAAAGAAAGGCGAATGATTATGTTGATGATCATGGTGCTCTCTCTACTCAGTTGAAAGAAGACGAAGGAGTTGATTCCCATCGTCATGTTATTATTGTTATTTGTACCTTCATGCCTAAACTCTCGAGTTCAGGTAGGAGGAGTGCACAGTGCGCACTCTATAAACATTCGGTCAGTTCAGTTTCAGCGAGGAGACTCAGAAAGAAGCAAGCAGTTAACAAGGCGTTGTTTTACTGTGCGTAACGTACATAATGCAAATGTGTTATTATTATTATTTTATTTTATTTTTATTATTGTTATCCCATTATTTATACTAGACTAAACTCTGCTATAACGTGTTTATTTCCCTGCTCCTTTCTTTCCGTCAGAAAAGTTGGGTTGTTACCAAATGAAATCAAATGAATGAATGAATCAAGTCCGAGCGTTCCTTTGAACGATTGGGTTGAAAAGGTGCTGCTACTGCACTGTTGTAATAGCAAACATAGCGTGAAGAAAGAAACAAAAACTTAGATAACCACAGTGTCGCTCTCATCATAATAACTGCCGCTACTCCCAATGCCACTAAACTGCAGTCATAAAAACATGATACAACACCTTTTGCTTATAGCAAAATAAAAATGGTATTATATAATACAATTAATAATTACAGACAGAGCCATTAGGTAGGCACGTACATAAGTCTATTCAAATCCGTGCTCGTTTGCGTTTCAAAGGTCGTGTTTACAATTTATTTACACTTACGGTGCTTTCTCATTTCTCATTCTCACCCTACAAACTACAAGCAGACAAAACTTCAGTTATTCGCTTCAAGAAATCTGTCTGAAAACCCTTTGACTGTCTTAACTTAGATATCCTTATAAATCGAAGCACAACGTTTGTACGCATTACACGTAAATAAATGCTTTGCACGCACATTAATCTTTACGTAGTTGAAATAAATAAGAGATGATCGTGAACCGCTTTCTGATTGCCACTTGGACTTGGACACTTAATTGACACTCTTTCCTGATAAAGAACTTATTTCTTGTTCATTTTTACGGCTTATTTTATTTACTTTTTTCTAAAAATTTGTCTCAAGAAGCCTGATTAAGTAAAGTTTACTTGATTATTCAATGCCTTCGGCAAAAATAACTCCGACACTCCGACAGTGAATCAAAGAAACGCACCCAGTCGTTAAGTAATGCATACATTTCCGTCCCCTACTTTTTCCTATTTCATCCATTAAAGCTTTTCCTTGCCTAATCGGAAACAGCAAAGAACTTTTACTGCGCTCTGTTTATGAAACAAAGGGGAAATGCTACAAATGCAAAACTCAAGTCACTTTACGCTATACCAACTCCCAAGCTTCTTTCCTCCTACGTAACTTAAAATTCGCCGTGAGAAACTTGACATTGTGTCACGATATGACATCAGATCGCTACCCTGTCGTTCGCCCGCGTTTTTCTCTGAGATAATATATCTATCAAAATACTGAGCTTTTCCTGATGCGATAATGTGATAATGCAATGTTAAGGTATTATTGGCATGAATGCAGATACGATTATCGTGTTTTCTTAAAAATTTAAGTGCATTTCATAGCTCAAGTGACAGAAACGTCTTTGAAAGAAGAACGATAAGTGCATTTAGATGCCACATGTAAAATTGACAATGATTCAAATGGGGATGATGGTGTTGATTCTGATATGAGATAGGTCACACGAGAACATTTTTTAAACAGAATGTCATGATAAGAACATAACAGTACATGGAATAAATGGAGTAGTGGAGACTTACATGAAGGTCTTATCAGGATGTTGAATAGCTCCGTTAGTACTATTATTGGCTTGCATCAAAACGAAATTCCACCTTGTGCAGTCTCAACGAAAACGGTCGCTTGACAGGCAAGCCGGATAGATGAGAGACTAATAGATAAAAGTGTAATGATGGCCGGAGAGCAAACAGTGGCTCAGGCTCAGCAGATCAAGTGTGCTGGCTGTGTGTACACTTGGTATTGTTATCTCAAGTGCGATTCATACAGATATGTACATTGCATAATAGAAATAGCACCATAAACAACAACAACTCAACTTCCGGATTCGAAGTGGACGACAAGACGACTTAAATACACGAAACAATAACGATAACGAGTCTTTTTTTTGTAGACAAGTGCAATCTCCTCTTCTAACAATGTATGCTTAATTACACGTATGGCATATCCATTATTGTTATTATATCATATCATTACGAGCTTCGAATACATTAGGAGCAATATGAGGATGGCGTTGTTTGCACTTTTGGATGTTGATAATTTCGCTGTATTCTAACAGCCTCAATAACGGCGAGATGGGAGTGGTAGGAGAAAAAATTGTTTTTTGTCACAGCAAGAGAGCAAGAGGCAATAAGGTTGTCGCAGTCGATGCGATTGCTGTTACTGGTGCCACCGGCGGCGGTCGTACCAAATTTAATGGGACAATAATTCAGAGTTGCAGGAAAGTTAGAGCCAGAGCAGTTGTTTTTATTGTTGTTATCACTCGCTCTGCAACCGCGCACTTGCTTGTCCGGTTCTTTGGTGAATGCAAAGAAGTCAGAGGAGTCTTTTTCATTACTTCCCAGTGATACCAGAAGACGAATGTCACTTCTCATTGCAAATTGCAACTGCAGCGAACGACCGTCGTAGAGAGACAGAAATAAGGTGAATGGGAAAAAGATGAGAAGAGTCAGTTGAAAAGTGGAGGCACTGCTTTATTTATTTAAATCTACTTTTTTATTCTAGATTATTTTTTCAAATTGTTTATTTTTTGACTCACTACACCACTTTTACATGGTGCGATGTAATGGAAGTGAGAGAAACTGGGTTACAAAAAGTAAACCACTTTGATAAACTTCATTCATGATATTTATTTTATACCGAGCAAACGAGCCAGAAGATAAATTCTTTCATTTATGGATATGGAGTTGAGTTACACACGTTGATTTCTGCTCGGGGGAATGTTAGAATTTTCTTTGGTGGACACACTTCCTTTCTTTGAGAAGGATTATGAAAGTGTGGATGAAGAAGGCAAAAGACATGGATTATGAATGAAATGAAAACAAATAAGTAATTTGTTCGGCTTGCTTCAACTTAATGAGAACGAGTAATGCAATTTCCCGATAGTTCATTTGCGTATGTTGCAGCTTTTAGCTGGCGCGATTGATTACTTGTGTCAACACGAGAAATTCCGCGGGCTCCAGGCGCTCCACTAACGCGCTAGGCACACACAAGGAAGATCCGTCTTTTTTAATTATAATTTCTAGTAAGCTCTCATCTCAGCTTCTGGATTCTTGATCAGAGGTGCAGGCAGAGTATCAAAATGTCAAAACGGATAAGGATCAAATTAGCCCGTATCATACCAGGACGTTAAGTTTAATTTCTATCTTCCAGCAAAATCAGGAAAGTGATGGGAAAATCTTTTCTGGGAAGAGCAAACCCTTGACTTTACTCCCTTGATTGCTTTTCCAATCTTAATTAAGCAATTGCTGGAACAAGACGCTCACGATCCAACTAAAATTAAGATGACAACGATGACGATGGTAATCAGAAGGAGTAAATTACAAATGGCACAATAGCTAACAGTATAAAGTTGTTAAGGATGGAAAAAGTTCGAATTCCATAAATAACCTACGTTCTCATGTGGCTCTGTTTCGCGTATTCTCATTGACACGAGAGGCAAATGAGTACTAAACTGGAGACTGATAAATGCACGCCATATGAGAGAGAGCAGAGCGCACCTTTTCTCGCGGAGTCAATTTATTGTTACGAGTTATAGGAGAAGGAGAGGAGGAAGGCGGGCGAAAGTGGCTGCTAAAAAGCTAAGAGCGGAGAAGATCCTTATTCTTTTGACTCACAACTTTTAGCTAGTTTACTTTTACTTTACTCTCATTTCGCCTGGTGTGGTCTCATCCACAGTTTTTGTCACATGCGGGCTGTAGCTCTGCCTCTGAGATCAGGGTGATCATGATAGAGCATAGAATAGCGAGATAAAGAGAAAAAAGAAGGACAAAAGACATGTTTGCAAGTAGTACAACATGACACTCATCTCAAGATTGTCTCACTCTCAGGAATTGACTCGGTCTGTCTTTCCTGTGCGCTCACTAAATTGTCTCTAAAGCATTATTGTGTTTCTTTTTCTCCACTCTAAACTATTTGCTCGACCGTGTCAAAGTCGGAAAGTTTAGGAACTGCGGAAGAAAAGAGGCTTGGGAAAGAAAAAAAGTGTTTGTGACAAACACGATTTATCCTTTAACAACATAATGTAAACCACTGCAGGACCTGCAAAATGGAACTGTAAATATATTTTGTATCATATTTTACTTCTGCGAAATTCCTGAGGTAGCAGCGTTTCTCCGTATATTTTACAACCAAAAGCTATCTTTGTATTTTCTGATGGTTTTGGACTCTAATCTCCTCTGACTCACCTTTCCCTTTACCTAGAAAATTGCTTTTGCAAAGCATGTGCAAAATCAAGTTAAACATGAAAAAAGTCCATGTTTATTTTTCGCATTACAGAACGGTGTTAATGATTCACAATAGTAGCCAATTTTAACAATCTCTCGAGAATAACAATAAAGTTCTGGAAAATTGAAATGCTGACAGAACGCCATGAACAAGCAGCTACTATTGCAATAAATATTTCAGTTTGCTGAAATTATTTTCCATAATGCAATCTGCAGTCATGTACCCGTATGAATATTTTGAAACCCAATTGCCCTCTAATTGTTATATGAATGTAAAATGGCGCATACCTAATTTGCATGGGTGGCTGGTATTGTCGTTACGTAATAGTTGATTGGGACTGATCCAACTACACTGACAAATAACCCAATAAATCAACACAAACTATAAAAATATTGCAATCAAAACGTTTTGCAAACCAGGTCACTGCAAAATAAATTAATTTCAGTAGAATCTTACCAAGTTAGATTACTTGGAAGGGATGTTAATCTCTTTTCCGTTTTAAGGGGAATGAACGTCGTAGATAACGGTATCAATAATAGTAATCAATATTATATTAACGAGAAGTCCAGTGGTGTAGTAAACCAAAAATAATTAATATTAATAAGAAAAGGGCCCGACAAAGACTTACTGGAAGCATACAAAATGCCCCAAACTGTGAAGATGCATACCTTGGCGAAAACATTTACACGACCTATTCCTACAATCAGCTAACCGCTGCGACGGAAATTAATGTGACAGCAAGAACAAAAACATCTTTCAAAATAAGGTTTTGTACCAGGAACCCGTGTTATGCTATCATTGAATTGGGATGAAGTTCGAGGCGTGTGTCACAAACCCGTAATCATAAAAACTGTCAAATGTCACGTCGTCCCAACTGAACAAACAACGGGTGATAATCTCCGTTGAAAAATATCTCCGTGCTACTGACATACACTTTACGCCGCAGACAACCATGAGGCTGATAATTTTTTTTTTGCAACAAACAACGCAATTTAAATATAAATTGCGATGTTTTTCTCTCTATTCCGTATAAATAGATGAGCACGTGTTTTTAATATTCCCTGAATTGTGCTTTCCTCTCAGTATGGAAGGTAATGGACCACAAACATTTCCCATAAAAAGCATCTCCAAAAGATATCTGTCTGAGGAAAAGTTATTATTATTACCAGACACCATCATCTTCATAATGTATTGGAAAAGTTATAGACATGGCGTGCCATTTTCAAATCCTATGGGTTAATGTATTAAATTGAAGAAAGCCACTTTTTAGACTTTTGCCGGATTGCATCTGCTATACCTATAATGAAAGTCAGAAGTTATCTTTACAGTACAGACTTCACGGTTACTAGATTTCATTTCATGTCTCGTTCTTAATTTATCAATCCAACTTCCAAAAAGTGTTCAGTTCAGACGTAGTTCCACTCATGCATTAAGTTATATAATGTCTCGTTTCGTTAGCGGTCACAACCAATTCATCCTTCAATTTTTCCTTTCCTGAACACTGTAGATGGGACGAAGCCATGGTCATAAAACCATTCCACGTTTTGACATTGAGGCACCCGATCCGACCACATGAGACACAAGCCCATTATTATCTCTTCTCGATCTCAATTAAGTTCTCAAAAGCTCAAAATACGCTTTAGATTTAAGAAGTTTGTAATTTAAGGGGAAAATGCTTCCCAATTTCCTTTCACTTGCTTGCGGTTCGAAAACTAATAAAAAGGGAAAACGTGTCGCGAAAACGGAAAAGATCGATCTATGTTCTTAAAAAGATTTTAGATAACAGATAGTTTTGTTTGTGAGTAGTTTGCTCTGCTCTGCTCTGCGGCAATGGGAGAATAAAAGAGGACAAAAAGATTAAAACGGAAGTGTTACCAAACGATGTATTTAAACAATAAACGAGCTTGGTTTGGTTTATTGGGACTGGGACACTCGCACTAGTCGCACTCGTGCTCACTGCTCCGGGTACTCTTTAGAATTTGCTTGTTGGTGAAAAGTAATCTTTGTGTGGAAGCAATAGGGACAAAGCAGCATACGGAACCTTTAGACCTTTAGTCTTTTGATTGTCCCAAAGACACAAAATTGAAGATGTCCCACTTCGTTCTAATTCGTACCCTTTTCAAGTTTTCATGTTTATTGCAGGCATTCACGATAAAGAGACTTTCAGAATCAGATCAGTCGAATGAACTCAAGTGGACAAAATGAAGTGGACAGGAAAATCTATTTTTGTTGTTGGATTCAGAGGTGTAAAGAAAAGGCATGAGAATTGTTGCAAGTTGCGCACATGTCCTTTGGCTAATTCATTCCGTTTGAGCTTTTAATTCGTTTCTAACAGGATCTAGTATTTTATGACACAACCTGGGACCTGGGAGAGATAAAGAAAATCCCTTCGGGAAAAGGAAAGACGTCTTTGTTTCATGCACCAAGAGAATTTGCACCGAATTTCTAATTAGTAAATCCTGGATTGTCCAGATTACTTGCTTTTGCAGTAACTTACTTCTCTGAGCTGCAGCCTTTGAGTTTCCTTGATGAAGCTTATTAATTTCGCAAAACCAAAGGTATTCATTAATTCATCGTGTTTTAATTCATTCTCTTAATTTCTGCTTGACCAGCCTTAACCCATTAAAGCTTCTATTGTGATAAGTAAATGTTTAACAGTGAAAATGGGTTTGGTGATGTGTACAGCAGGACTAAAGCTTAACAGCTTTAGCTTTACTTTGTTTGAGTGTGCATATAGCAGTCTTAGATTTCATTGGCACAAGCAACAACAAACAGACGAAACCAAGAATAAGAATGGAGAGAATGGGCTCAAAAAAACGTAACTGTATTTGTTCACATTCTACCACACTGCTTTCTGTTTTATTAAGTTTTAAAGCAAGTGGCATTAGTTTGTATTTTGTATAGGTGTACACAAAACCTAGTTAATAAAATCAGCTTAAATACGTTGTATGTATAACAAGTCCTCTTGAAGTTGTCTGTCATCCATCATCCAACGTAAATACATATGAATGAGGCTAACCAAACACAAGAATCGCGGTTTCTACCAACATTTACAAAAAAGATGATCCTTTCCTTAAGACGCCGGCAGCATCATCATTGAGAAGATAATACTTTCCAAATTCCCTGAGGTGTTTTAAAACTGATTACTATTGTCTCACAAACACGGAGAGACTAAACCCAAAGATAAAAATCTCAAGTAGGAACTTGAGTTAATGATTGCCCCTGTAAGATTTCCATTGTAATTACGTTGTTCTTATCATGAAAATGACCATCTCACTCGAAAGTTTCCAGCCAATTCGAGGATTAGATCAAAGATTCTTAGAGGTAGAAAGAGATGGCAGAATGAAATTGTTCCCAGGATGGAACTTTTTATTGCCCCAAAAAGTTTGTTACGGATGGCTCACCTGACCCTTAAAATTTTTACTCCGGTCGATTCCTTACAAAAGTAAGTTAAATGAAAAGGAAGAGGAAGTCAAAGCAGCAACAGCAACACTGTTTTATTTTTACCTTTGGTGGTTAGTTTTAGGTTGCAAATTTCAGTGCAGCGAACAAAACTTTTTTCCTCCGACTTTATTATTTCTTTATTAAGCAGACCCAATTTTCTACGAGGTGAAGTTACATAGTTATCGAATGGTGAAACATTTGAACTGATGCGAGTATCTCAATTAAGTTTGTTCGATAAGTCAATATCCCATTTTTTAACGAGTAGGTGATCATTAAATACTATTACATTTTTATTACTACAATAAATAAAAGGGGAGAGAAATAATTGCCGTGATCATGTCTGCCACAGTGCAGTGCTTAGATGAGATGAGATGGACGCGTGAGTTGTATTTTTTGCTTTACCAATGATGGGTATAACTGATTAATGACAATTATTCGAATTCACATTTTATTTTCATTGGGCTAGTGATGTGTTGCGAGTGCGATACGAATGAAGTTTGATTCTCTCTCAATATTTGTGACAAAGCGATGCACTTCCTTTCAAAAGAATGTAGTCTTATACAGGTAAATTAAAGAGGTCCTTGTCAAACCAATAATGAAAATGAAAACATGTGGTCACATGCAGATGCACTAGCAAATAAAATAAACGTGTACATTGTAAATATTATAATGACTATCACTTTTAAAAACTTCATTTCATTAAGGAAGGAAATGAAATGTTCGCATTTCAAAGTACTTTGAAGCACCATTGTGTGCAATGGAATGGAAGAGTGGAATGGAATAACGCATGAAAAACAATTTTGTTGACACATTTTCTAGTTTGAAATGGAGTCTTGTAAGTTGTAAGTTGAAACCCAACTCATTTTTTTCAAATGCGTCTTCGCTCATATATACTTTGTGGCTTTTACAATTTTTACATTCTCCTTACATACAGGTAACGACATCCATAAGAAAGCGTTTGGGGATATGGAGGTGCGGTTTTTGTTCTCACTCAATCACCGAGGAATAATTGACTCATGAACGCAAACTGACACTCTTTGAAGGTGTACCACAAACAATATTTTGGCTGCCAATTTGGCGACTAATTGCTATTACATAATGCAACAAAATTCTTTTTTTGCCAGGCATTTTATTATTATAAGAAGGAAGAACGAATTTTTCACTTGTTTTTAAATCACAAACCATTTTTTGTTTTGATAACCCCTGTCTGAAAGCTCATTATCAGTCAATGCTCTTACAACCTACTCTTTGAAATTATAAATAAATCAATTGGAACTGGGTGATATTTTTTTTTCATCTCAACAAACAAAGCAACAATTTTGGCAGGTGTGGCTATTTTCGTCTTTGTAATTCTGTAAAATCAATGAATGTATTGATTCAGAAGGTGTGGAGAGACAAACACAAACAAAGTTTTAATATAGTGTAATCAAAATAAGAAGAAAAGTTGGGCCATTGACGAGGAGACATCATAAAAAATCTTTAAATAGAAAGTACGTCAAATCATGCAAGGGTGAAGAAGAAATGAAACAGTCGAAACATGAGAATTAGAGACAAAGACTGAATGAAGGTGACTAACTGTTTATTTACTATTTCGGATTAGGGTCAACTCGTCTTCAACTTTAAAGCGGTATGTCATACATACAAACAATGTAAGCAGATACAGGTGTTTGGGCAGGCTGCTCACGGACTTCACTTTTTCTTCCTTGCCCCAACCCAACCATTACCAAATTGTTCACAGAGATAGACACATTGTATTTTGTATTTGCATGTATTTCTTATTTTTGCCATTCAATCAATTTTACTACGTTTAAGAGTTTCAGCTAGAGCACACATTTATACATACACATTTACCGTTGTTAGTTACCGGTACATTATTCTTAAGTAGGTACTATCCAACCAGTTAATTGTTCCCTACTGACTTATCTCTTTTACTGTAACATTTTTGCACAAAATATATTTTGTCCAATTTCATATTTCTGTCCACAATACAATGTCACTGTAATACGCACATTGAAAGTTAAAGCGTAGAAATTGATTTGGTGGACTATGAAATTGGAGGATCATCCTTTTTTCATGCTCACTCTAGTGAAAAAATTGGCATCGCAAAAGTAAAAATAATGATAGAGTTTAACAATGATTCAAATCTATTTTATTATATAATGTGCATTTGTATGGTATGATGTAGATGCAGTAATGATTAACCATTGTAATTAAATTAAACACAGTGTGCTGGAGGCAAATGCTTAATAATTTGAGTCAGTTGAAGTAAGTTCCGAGGCGATAGAGATAATCGAGCATTGTATTTTATAGTAATAAGAGGGACTGGCACTAACGTACAGGAAAATCATTATATGCGATTAATTTAACAATAAATTGGTGAAGTATGAATTCTTCATTGATTTTGTTAAACAGTCTATTGTTAATGTGGTCAAAAAAGATTTGTTCGCATATGCGTACATGCTTATTGAATTCAGGTAATTATCGTAACAAAAATATTACAGATATTTTTCATTCAAGATTATATTTAACATCTTGAAATGTGGGGCGTCACAAAAGAGTAAGTTACGATTGTTATTACTTTTATATAGCAGATTGATTATGATGATCAAAATGAATGAGTTGGGTTAGACTATTTACAATATTGAATAACAGGACCAATCTTGTTCAACAATGTATATATTTATATGACGCATACACCCTCGAAACGAGCACAACAGACCGTCTGATTGCTACGTGGTCACAGTCAAAATACAATTTATAACAATGAATGCGCATAAAAGGAAGTAAATTTGTATACGCTATGATTATTACCAATGTGTATACATATATTATGTAATGAAACGCTTTCTGATTCCTTAACTTATAGTTGTGTGTGTAGACCTATCGAGTGAGAATGGCAAAGCCTTAGGTACATCTGATAACAAGCAGAGCAATGTGATCCTGCAGAGATTCAAAATCGAAACCACTTCACTAAACTGTGTAGGCACACATGTGACTTTTGTTACACGTTACGAGATAAAGAGACCGGAAAGATCGTACTTCCCATTTTATGCGTATGTAACTCTGCGATTCCTTTTGTATCTTACAAGCAAGAAGACTCCTATGACTATAGCCAACACACCTTTTCATTATATAATGGCCACATTGCGTTCTGCGTTCTTCTTGTGATCCGCAGTAACATTGTTTCACATTGCATTTGTATAATTTATTTTTGCACACTAATCTTGACTCTACCATTAAATTGTACTATTGATAAGCTTGCAAAGTGAGCATTTTATAGTTTGGATGGATTGACGTATTTATTTCCTTAAAGTGGACGAAACGAAATGATGTCATGAAAAAATATCCTGTTTGATCTTTTTAGGCCACTTCCATACCTACACCATTTTTATCTCTCGTTTTCTGCAAATCTCGTTTTCACATGAAAAAATAATGACTGATGCATGATGCATTTCTTGGGTCAACAATGAGACGCGTTTCATTCAACGCTTTTTTTAGAAATGCAATGAAACAAAAAAGAGTATCCTGTATGTAAATTGCTGAGGTAAAAGTGGACATCTTGTTGTTTCTAATAGTGTAGTGTATTTAGGTAAAATAAAATAACAAGAATGTAGCCACTGCAAATAACTGACTGGTTTGTCCGCTTCATTCAACTGATCGTTTTACTCAATTTTTGTCATGCCTCAAGGTATTTAAAGTTTAGCATAAATTTTTAAATTTTATAGTATTGTTCATACACTCATCTTTCCTCTTGAAAATTTTGTTGACACATTTGCCAAACATTCTATTTCAAAAATAATTGTTAATAATTAATGTCATATTTCTCTCTTTAAATATTAATAAGCTCTGAATAGTTGTTTCGCTCGTTTCAGCAGGAAGAAATTTTCACATACATGTCAATTACAATGCAATTAATTAAATGATAAATATTATAATTTTTACTTTCGATTTTTCATATTATAACAATGTAGATTGTATGTAAATTACAATCGCAATTTTGTTGTTCAGTAAAGAAAAATCAGTTCAATTACAAAATCAAATGAATCATGGTGTTTGTATCAAGTCATCACGAAAGTCACGGGATTAAAAGGTAATAAGGTAATTTAATTTTATTTTTCCGTGTACCAAAACATCTAGCCGTCTGCGTCTGTATCTTCATTACATCAGATGCGAGATGCGACTATGCGACTCCATGAATTCTTCAATTTATTAATGGTGCGGAAGATAAGATTGAAATTCACAATGGATACAACTACATATTTTGAAATGAGCCACAAAAGATTTTGAAAACTAGGTAGCGCAAAAATTATCTCACAATTCATATAGTTATTCAATTATTTTATTTTTGTTCCTGGAGGCTAGACTTGCGTATAACTGCAATTTTCCAACTGTATTCCGGCGTATTGTTGTGTGTGAATCAGATAGAACCTTTGTTACACACAACCTCACAACAAGTAATTATTGACTTTTCAAATGTAATTTTTATATTTGTTATAACCTTTGAGCTTGATTATAATTTTTTGAGTGTACATATCTGGATGAAACCTAGTGTAAATTGTGGGACTGAATAAAAATGCAATATTGCAGCCATAATAGTCAACCACTGGATTTTTCAATTATCTGCATGATTCAGAAATTGTTATAGGATTTTCCTGTTTGAACTTCTCACGACTCACGACTAACTGCGAGGATGAGCACAAGGAACGGAGGTTAGTGTTGGCTATTGTTGTGTTCTATGTAAGTTTATGTTACATGAAACTCATCAAAATGTGGAGGTGGCCACAAGCGAATAACATAACTATCTTCTGGTTATCACATGACTTTGACATTCAATTCAGTAGATGGTAGAGGTGAGTAAATTTTGCTCAACATTTCACGGAGAGCAGTGAACAAAAATTAAAGAGTCAATCAGAAATTGCTATTGAGGAATACAAAAGGCAGGATGTAATATTATTGTTACGTTACGTTATTACATGGATAAAAGTGTGAGATGAGTCCATTACTAAAACGGACAGAAGTTTTTGTTCAAAACTGACTTGTATACAAACATTTTCATACTTAAAGCAATGTTTTTATTTATTTCAGATATAACAAAATGAAGATACAATATATGGGAAGCTTGTTTTTCGCAAGCTTAAACATGGCAGCCCTGTAGGCAGTTGGAGCGTGAATTTCAGTCAGTGATGTATTTGACTTAATTCTCCATTTTATGCAACATTTTTCCATTTCCAGTTATGTTATCTAGTATATACTTCTTACTCTGACTCTTACTACAGTTTTCATTGCGTGGAATGATCTTTACAAGGTCACTCGACTAGGTTAATAACTATTGAGTCTTCCTTAAAAATGCTCGTTCTAAGCAGGCTTGAACTGAACTAAAATCTCTTATTTCATTAACGTTTTCATGGATTTGGGAAACATGGT
>VYYJ01004056.1:0-14477 GCA_021029165.1 Cyphoderus albinus
TACTGGTCGTACATTCTCCGTATTTTCTGTGTAATATCTACTGATATGTGAGTTTCGATTGGCAAGAAGTTCCACCTGCGAATCACATGTCCAGCTAACCACCCTTTATTACGCCCGAGATATCAACGGGAGTTGAGGTTATGTCGTAACGAAATATTCTACAAAAACGTCAATTTCTTCGTTGCAGAGTTCTAGCGAACTCATCAATTTCGATTAATCCATAGGCAGGACGACACACCTCTTGTTGATGATGTTTTCACTGATTTTGCAATGGTGGTCCATTGTGTCCAGAACAGTTAAAATATAATATGTAATGATAATTAAAACATTAAAAGTAATCACCTTTCCATCTAGTAATCACTCTTTTGGGGACTAGAATAATTTTAGAGGGACTATGAAGAGAACCGCTCACTATTATCAAGGAAAAAGCTCAGCTCTGGCACTAATTCATCGAAAAGCAAAAATCAGTTGCAATTTAATTTTTAAGGTCTTGATTGTTTAACCTGGCAAAATGATAAAAATAATTTTTTTTTAGATAAACACGTGGATATTCAACACACATATATGATGATAATGACATGTGTGTGAACCAAGAGTGCGTGACTAAATTAAGTCGATGGACAAAGATTAATTGCTATCAGTATTTAAAGGTACATATTAAACATTGCTATTTTAAAGCTGAAATGCATTTCGGTTATCACAAACAAAACAATTGCATTTAATTATTCATCCATGGTTCAGTACAACCCAAATTATGCTCTTTTTTTAAATATGCCTTTAAACATTAAAATTATTTATAAAAATAAACAGGCAAAATATCATTGTAAACCATGTGTAAATGACTCATGAAATTGTTATATTGCGACAGGATTGAAATGCTCAATCTTTAATCAATTAATTATTATATTACGCGGCTGCTTACAAACGCCTAAATGGTGGGTCGGAGGGGCTGGACATTTCAGCACAGCCAAATTACAAACTGTCACGGATAACAAAATACACAAATGGTCAATTCAATTGGTATTTGAATTTTGTATGCTTAAAAGTAAAGGAGAATGTCTAAAAACCCTACCTTTTAATTTACAGGATTGTATATAAATACTAGAATTCTAGAATGTATAAACCTTTACAGAAAAGTCATTGTGGCAGCCGTGCGTAGAAATAAATAAACCCGCCGCCTTGTCAAAATCACTAGTAAAACCTTTTTTATGAAAACTAGCCTAATATGTATATTATTAAAATCATTAAGTTGATAGAGACGATGTGATGTCACAATTAATGGTTTCCATTTAAGAATGTGCGTCGGCGACATAAAAAATATGTACTCAAATTCCTTTTATTGATAACATCATATTCCTGTAGCTAATGCTTTCTTGAACAAAGACGTAACTTACATAAATTAAGTGTCCATCACCCCCTCCATAAAAAAGCCTTTTAGTTGAAGTATGCTTTTATTAAAAAACCATTAAACATGAACACCCATGACCTGACCCATCTTTCAATGAAGTTGTCAACCTCAAGGACACTAAAAAGGTTTTGATATAATGATATATATTTATTGTACTTTTCCGTCGGCGGGTTAATATTTTTAGATATATTGATTACAGTTTTACTGGATATTTTAGAATATATCATTGTCATTTGCTTACAGAATGGCTTTTATTTTTATTTTGGAACCGAAGTGCTTCAGTTTTCCCTGGTTTGTGAAGTGCCTCAATCAAAAAATAATAAAAAATAAATATTACAAATCCACGTAAATTACAAATTACAAATTACAAAAACACGTCTCATATAAATAAACATTTTCCAGATACTAAATTTGTTTAAAATATGGTTTTACCCCTTACTATATTGTAAGAGTTATTAAAAGTGGCAATTTAAGCGTATGTTTTTACTTTTGTTGTGTCAGTGTCAATTAAACCCGTCGTTATAAACGTTTCGAGTTTTTCTGGCCGACATGCTGAATTTAAATACAACTTTCACCGACAATGGAAGTTACATTGGGAAAGATAAAAAGCATTAATGTTCTTCCACAAGTCATCGACGAAGTTGAGACATCATGGAGCAAGAAGTTAAATCACTGCCGTGGCCATCAATTGACCACTACTGAAATGAATCATCTCACAAAGTTCTTTACATTCATGCTCCAATACTACTACCGTATCTGTCTCGTGCCCTTTTATCCACTGCCGATCCCCAGCCACAGCAACACTGTTGGCGAAGATGTTCAATTCAGGTTCAAAAGTTGGCTTCCTCAGAAAATTGTTAGTGGGTTTTTCACAATATGTGGTTTTGTTATCGCGGTCACTACTATTAGATCCCTCGCCCCAAGTAATCCAACAAACCCAGCCCAGCATCTGTCAATGGTTATACAATTGAGCGATATTATGCAGTATGCGGCACTCATAAAAATGCTATGGATGGATCAGACCAAATTCCTCGAGCTTCTTAAAATTATCCATCACTCGCAATATCAGATTTGTGACAAAGGGTTCAGGGTTGGTTTGGGCTTGAGTGCCATAGTCTGGGCATCAACAATTCTTCAAACAGCCTATGGCATTTTAGATATGAGATTTCCTACCGCACATGAAAACGGAACCAAAACGTACGAAACGTTATGGAAAAACTGGTACATGATGCATGTGGGAAAGTGGAAACGAAGCTTGTTTATAGGTGACATTGATACTGGTACCAATTGGAATACTTTCTTTGGAATATTGTCAATCTGTGGAAGGTTTTTCAGGTAACTGATTGTTAAATCAACTTTGACTTTGTTAAACACTAAAATCTAAATGTTTATTCTATTCTGCCCAAGAAATCAAAACGATAACCTGGCCGCCGGAATGATATTAATGGCTTCACTCACTTTGTGGGTGCTAACAAAGCAATTTACCAATCTACTAACTGAAGACATAAAAGGTCGAAAGAATGTACAGTTAATATCTCCAACACTGGACAGGAAAACCGTTGAGGAACGTTTTAATACATTGGTAGAATTATCAGAAGCAATCAATGAAGTATTTGGAAGCCTGGTTTTCTTCTACGTGTTAAATAGATTTCTTTTAGTGGGACTCGCTCTCAATCGGATTGTCAGAAAATATAACAAAATTGGTTCCACACTTGTAATATATATATGGTACATTCTTCATTTTGTCATTGTTCTCAGTAATTGTGCTGATATCACTCACAAGGTAAAGTATTTATTTTTTCAATGTTATTTATATGCCAAGAATATATCGATTGATTTTGTTATTAAAAGTTTTATTTTTTATTTTGCCAGGCGCGGAAAGTGAAGGTTTGGATGATTAGAATTCTCGACAGGAAGGAAATACTGGGCAAAGAAATATGCATTATGAATGAGTTGGATTCTGGCGTCATTTCCATCAAAATTGGCAACCTGTTTCCAATATGCTACTCACTGCTCGTACAGGTAAAAATAAGAGGCGGCTAGTTTTTGCAATATTCGTGACCAACTAAAATTACATAATTTATGAATTGTTGTTTTTTAGATGCTTGTGGTAATGCTGACTTATTACCTAATCTATGTTCAGTATGAATAAATTGTCATATAAATATTTGTACAAAGGATTAAACACAAATAAGACCAAATGGTACAAACACAATTATGTGGCGCTTTTGGGAAACATGAGACAATTAATTGTAATAAATTTTAAATATATTGCATAATAATAAATATTTGGCTTATATATAAACTATTAGATTACGTTGTAACTGTTTGATATGAAACTTAAATTGCCTTCATGATGATGATGATGATAAACATTATTTAAAGTTAAAAGCATCCTTCTTTACTACAGTGTATGTCCCAAGAATAAACCATATTAGATATGTAATAGCTATAAAATACTATTTGGCATTCGTAACATTATATACAATTTTCATAAATGTTTACCGCAAACCCGAATTAAAGTGACAATTTTATTGTATCAATATCAATAGAATTTCCATTCGTTGAATTGTTTACTACACACACACAACATTATAATAACCTATTCGGGCCAGAATAAACGTTTCTAAACTAAATAAATAATCCAGGATGGCACTGTTCTTATTCAAAAAACAGTCAATGATCAGTTTTTTACTGCATGATATATTTATAGTAAAATCCAGTTAAATAATTTCGAGAATTTCGAGGATATTTTGTTTGGTGAATTGGAAGAAATGAAACAATTTCACATAACATGTATCGTTTAATAGCAGCCAAGAATATTTCTAATAGTAATCAGTACTTGTCAGTGAGAAATGAAGTCTCCTTTCTTCGACAGGCTGGATATTTATAGGAATATTTGGTGCTTTATGTAGTTCAATTCAATTCTGGATTGTGCACTGGAACTGCATTTCTCTTCATTAGTTAGGTCGGCATATGTTTTAAGTTTGAGTTATTTAATTTTTTTTTTGCGTAAAAATTGATACATAAAATTTCTTTGTAGGTAAATAATAACATCATGAAACAGTCTAAAAATATATATTGTACGTCAATGAAAGTAGTTACTAAATAATTCATTTAACAACATGGTTGTTTACGACTTAATTTAACGAACTTATACAAAATATTTCAATGTATAAACAAAATAAAATATAATACATTAAAAAAAGTAAATTGTTTGTCATAAGCTCACACTTAAGTTGATACATGGCTGCGCTTCATAGGTTGACCTTTTTCGCCATCAAATTTCGCAGTTTTGTTTGTTTTTGTTTGTTTTTTTTTGTTTTCTCAATTTCTTACACACACGGTAGTAAATTGTGTCAAAGATTTCCTCCACCTTTTTTGGCGACTTGCCACCAGTCTCAGGGACCAAAAATATGACGAATAAAATACCCAGACAGCAAATCACAGCAAAGAACCAAAATGTGTATTGTGGACCGAAATATCCCAGCGATTGTGGAAAATATCTAGTCACAATAAAAGCACAAAGCCAGTGAAAGACCGTGCATACTATGCCAGCGTATACTTTGAGGGGACCAAGAAATAGTTCACACATCATTAGCCAAGCTGAAATATTAAACATTTTTACGTTATTTGAGAAGCGATAAACGACTGGTAATAATGTGACTTAATTTTGTTATTTTAACTTACGAATAGGACCATAGCCAAATGAAAAACCAATCATGTACAGTATAAAGAAGGTCAGTGGGATCCATCCCAATCCCTTTTCCAAATTCTTTTCCGCTACACTAAAGTAGATACCCAAGACTGTTAGGCAGATTGTCATAACCAAACTGGACGCCAGTAAAAGAGACGTTCTTCCAAAGCGGTTAATAAATATCATTGCTGCCGTAACCGAAATCAGATTTGCCACTACGATAGTTATCGTTGACAAATTACTGTCGACTTTTGAGAAACTCATATTAAAAATATCCACAGAGTAAAAAATAACGGCGTTGATACCACTGAACTGTTGGAACACCATGAGGCCTAAAGCAGCCATTAAACACCGTATACGGTTTTTCTCACGGCTTAATAATATTGCAAATCCAGCTTTGGCTTTTCTTTCATTGCCCCAATAATCTTTGATAATTTTGAATTCCTTCTGAATGTCTGCCTCATTTTTTGTGCCGCGTAGTTTCATCAGTGCTTCCTTTGTGTGAGCCTCATCTTTATTTTTTTCGTAGCACCATCGTGGTGACTCCGGAATTAGGGCCAAGAAAATCCACACTGGCAAAGTCAACAATGCCCCAAATAAAGCGACCCCATCCCAAGGCATCAAACTTCCAGATATTGAATTGATTAGTATTCCCAAATTTCCAACGCAGGTAGGTAAAAGAGCCAAGTAGCCTCTGACGCCCAACTCAATAGACTCGTACAAATATATGGGAATCGATAGCGATGCAGCACCAATGCTTAAACCCACAATGAAACGGGCGACGTACACCATCCAGATTTTATTCGCAAGTCCCATTAACATCCATGCTTTAAAGTGTTAAAATTTGTTGAAAGTGAGTTATTGTTTGCGCTTTGGTTATGTGCAAAAAGTCAATATTAATCAACGTTTGATTAATTAAGGTGGGCTTTTAGTTTTTTTACGTACATGCCAAGAGTGGATACACGGTGAAAGCAATGGTTCCTTTCCGCCCAATTTTCCGAACAAGATATCCTCCGAGAATAGTTCCGAATATTGCACCCAAAGGTAAGAGACTTCCAATTCTAGATGCCTCTGTCCCTAATGTAGGAATATCTAGAGTTGAGTTTTTGGTTTTCGTCATAGTAGGTAACGCCGTTGAGGTGTAAGCCGTTCCAAAACCAATCACCATTGCCACAAATGACATTACACCGGCAGCCATTATCTAATATAGTTTCAGTGAAACAATAAAACTGCAATTTTTATATTTGCTGTTATAATAAATACAATAACGTCTTCTCATTTTCTTACTTGCGGTTGCAACCTCTCCATTGTCATTGGTACATTCTCGTCAGTTTGGTCATCTTGTGCTTCATAGGTTGTCCTTCGATAGACAGTTTTATTGTTATTATTGAACTCCACCAATTGCAACGGTGTTTCTTCATCTGTGATTTTTTCACCATTAGTGAAACTGTATTAATTAAATTAATCGTATTAAAAACCACAATAAAACTCATGACATTTTAAAATGATTTACAGAAACATTTTTATGTTTGATATGAGAAATAAAAATTATTATACCGGGGTATATTATCCATAATTAAGTTTTATCTGCTTTTCCAAACAGCCCGTTTTGGTAGCCGAGATGCAGTGAGCTCGAAATGGTTAATGAAAACTAACTGATGTATGATTTATTAAATCATCTCGCCGATTACCGCACCTTTTACTTCTCAAAATACAGTATTAGTCATCAATTGTGAATCATAATTATAATTGTTATATAAAAAGATTGCGTGAGGGTTTAAAATAACTCGCAGTCAAATCAATAAAAATTGGACACAGGGATATGTAATATTATTATCTCATCTTTAAACTTTTTATAATTTATTATCGGCAATATTCATCCTTCAAATGTCGGAACTTGTCAGTTTGTACATAACATGCCCTATCACTATTTTTTACATTTTGCTGTGAATATGAATCGAATTAAAGTTGTTATAATGCAAACTGCGCTTTTATTGATAACATATAAACATGTATTTGTAAAGATTATCTTTATACATATGTATTACATCGACTCATTATTTTTTAATCAGAACTATCCTAAAATAATCATTTTAATAATATACAGGTTTAAATAATTTTACAAGGTTATAAGGTTATACTATATGACATTTATAAATAATTGTGGCACATAATAATACTATTTACATGCTTCGGAATGGTGACATAAGTGTGTTTAAACTTGCGAAAAAATGCATTGATTTTTTTTTTTGGTTTTGCTCTAAAGCAACGTAATTTTGATAACGAGAAACGACTTGTTTAAAAATCACAGTGTTTGGTAGAGGCACCGTAGGTGGTAAACTTTTAATTTTTCCATTTTCCCCTGGAGCGCCGACCCTTTGCTCGACTATTTACCCTTACCGGGTGACATGATGCTGTACGTGCTATGCTAGGCCACGTACCAATTGTGACTCTACATTTATAATTGTCGCCATTTTTTCCTCCTGAACCGCCATCACCGCCGTTACCATCTTGGCCATTCATTCCTTTTTCCCCTTTTAATTTATTAAATTTTACTGCCGAGTTAGACCTTAAAATTCTTATGTCAATTTTGCCAGGATAACCTCCTACACCCCCCATAGCACCATCACCTCCATTCCCTCCAGGATGACCTAGTAAACCTTGAACAGAATAGCCTCCATTCTCATCCTCTTTGATAACAAACGACGAGCCTTCCTCCAATATTCGAGGAGCGTTAGCCCCATCTTTACCGCTATGTCCATTTCCACCTGATTGTCCATTTCCGCCATTTCCTCCAACGGAGATTAGGGTTAGTGAATAGGCGTTTGTTATGTTTTGCACTATCCCATATATATTTCCAGCATTTCCTCCAGGACCACCCGGAATTCCGTCCAGACCTCTGTCGCCGTATGATTCACCCGAGGGTGCTCGATTGTTGTAGCTGGCCCCTTCAACGCCTTCAAGTCGTATTTCCCGACTCTCTCCAATCACCTCCCACCGTGGAGCAATAAATGTTAGATGCTGCAATTTCGTAGAATGCAGGTCGCGGTCAATGTAGATCGTATCGGTAGCAAATATTTCCATTTCATTTATATCATAGCCGCATTTTTCAGTCAAATATCTATTGTGAACAAAGTCACTTAACAAAACAAATCTACCCTCAGCAGCAATTTTGTTGTCTGAACAAACCAAAGAAGTGGATGATATTCCGTATTTTAAGACACTTGTCAGAAAATCCAGTTCTTGGGATTTCAGTAATCCATCATCATTCATTTTAAGAACTGAATTTGGTATTGTGAAAAAACTTGTTTGTTTCTCCAAGAATTTTAGAACTTCCAATCCCAAGGTGTCATCTGTATGATATTTAATATTTAAGCGTTGTGTTTCTAATTGGGCTGAATATAATTCAAATTTGAAGGAAAGTTGCTGCAGAAAGTTGTAAAAATCAATGTACTTCGACAAAAATTGAATGTAGGCAACTTTAGTGTTAGTGATTACTCGGCTCAAAGAGTGATTTGGAATATTACAAAGTTTTTTATAATATTTCAGAAGATTCTCCATCCTCTCCAGGTTTACCAAATAAGGGTTATGCATGATAATCCCTGACACTGAGGTTAAGATTTCTGTCACAGTTTGTGATTCATTGATGCTCATAATCGCGTCTCGATCTATGCTTAACTTCACAAGTATACCTTGAATAGAGTCAATGCTTGAATTTCTACCTTTATACAGGCCACTATGATAAACATGAGCGAGTAGGCCGAGAAGATTGTCCACTTCAGTAGATATATCTGAAAACAATTTCTGCGATAACTCACCACTTATTTGGTCGTGTATCGAAGAGCGGAAAAACCTTAGCTCATTGAACATCATTTGGAAGACGCCTTTATCTATGGATGAAATATTTGCTGTGACATTGAATTTCAACAAATCAGCAAGACTTTGTAGCTTCCTTTCTTCCTCATGCACCGACGTTTTACTCTGCGGTAGAAGAAGTGTGCTCGTAGTATTTTCTGATCCCTCCAAAATCTGCTCGTATTTTGCAAAATCCCTCTCCAATTTTTCAATCGCTCTGCGATGCCGAAGATCCGTTGGCGGCAGGTTGAATCGTTTGGTAAAAGCTGTTTTGTAGTTCGCCAGCCATTCCAACCCACCTTTCAATTTCGCTTCCTCAACGGTTGAAATTAGGTTAATGATTATTTCGGTACCTTTCGTTTTCCACCATTCCGTCTGGAGCGACTGGAAAGGCTGTAGAATTATGAGGGAGTAGAGGGATTTAAAACTACTTTGAAAATGTGGAAGATTTGACTTCGTAACGTTCTCGTAAACTTCCAGGCAATACGCCAATGAGTCTATTTCTTTTTTGTTTCCTTCATTTTGTGTAAGATTTATTTGCACATTCAGATTGGTCGTCAAGTTAATGAATTGTTTGATGGTATTTGAAATAAGAAAACTGGAGTTTTGTAGAGTTGTGGAATTAAAGTGTTTTAAACTTTCACTGTCAGCTACAAATTGCTTCACTGGGTCCAACATGTTTTCTGACAAATGTTCCTCCATGTGATGGAAATAATCTTCTTTAAAACTTTTCAGTAGATTTTGAAATTGCGGAAGAATTTCCGACGATGTGTTTTCAAGTATGTTCATTTTCATGTCGTAGTGCAATCTTTCAAATGTGGTGAAGAAATTGTCAAATACTGAATTCAGAGCTGGGGTCTCACCCACTATATTTTCAGGCGTGTTTGTTACAGTTCTGAAAAATTGGAGCTGCTTTTGTTTATTTTTCAAATCAGTCAGCACTTTCTCTTCAATCAAGTTGTTGCTGAAAACTGCATTAATTTGGGTAATCCTTTCGGGATATTGAAGCGACCCAAAATATGGCTTAGATTTCAGCCTATTTAATTTATCCATTATTTCGTATAGATGCTTCATTGCGGAGCATTTTTTATTTCCAACGTTCTTCAATAACTCGACGGTTTTTTCCACTTGCACACTTTTAAGGGTATTTAGAGTTAAATTTATTATAAATGAAATGTCGGACTCCAGAGACGGGACAAATATTTCTCGAATCTTGAGAAATGTTTTGGGTTTTAGAGTATAGCGAAAGTCGGATGGAGTTACGTTTGCATATTCCAGATTTTGAGTGTAGAGCTTTGTAATCTTTTCTCGAACTTCGCTAATGTAAGGGTTTGTGTGGAAAGGGCCACAATGGGGAGTTCTGAGAAACCAAATTTTTTGAAATTCCCCACTGATTTCGTCTTTAGTTAAAAGAGACTCAACAAGCTGAATTTTCTTCCGCGTTTCAATTTTTGCTGTCCCATTTGATGCCATGTGCCATTTCTGATGCAATGTGCGTTGGAAATCCTGGATGAAATTAACGATCTCATACATAATATCATTGTCGCTTAGATAGTTTCCGATTGAGTCATAACTGTTCACTTTTGTTAGCACCAGTCCAATGGAATTGTTCATTTTATCTATTCCTTCCAGCATTTTCACTGCATGAGTTAAAAGCAGATCAAAATCGTTCCTGTCTTGTCCAATTTGAACGGAGGAATGTTTCAAGGTAAAAAGAAACTTGGCTTGATTTAAATGGTCGGTAACAGTTTTCAAAAAGTACATTGCCGCAATGTCGGTTTCCGGACCCCGGTTATCGTCAAAGCCTGGACAGTCGTAAAATGCCACGTTGTTTTCAGGGTTCACAATGTACTCTGGATACAAAGTTTTAGAAATTGTTGTTGGAAGTCCAATGCGATCGTCATCGTCAATAATGACTATCCGTTTGTGCACTTGTACTGCATGTAATCTGCTCAAATTTCCGTTCAGTAACAGGCTCAATGTGGTTTTCCCAGAACCAGTATTTCCCAAAACCAACACTGCCTTTTTGTTTTGGTTGTCAAATTTTATTTTTGCCAAACCATCATTTATTATATCTTCCAGATTTTCCCCTATAGTGTAATTTACAGGAGAGTTCGGGGACAATTGTCGGCATTCTGATGCCGACTTTGTTTGGCTTGCACTTCCTTGAGAAAAAGTAAAAATGCTGGTAAATACTATTGAATATAATGTTAAAGTAAATATTTTGTTACTGGAAAATATATTTTTCAAAGTTTTTAGCGTCATATTCTTATTTTTATTTTGCACATTTTTGTGCAAAAATGTTGTATTCAAAGACAAATATAAATAATAACTGCTAACATTATCATCGTCGTCCGGCTTATATAATTACCTCAAGGATTTTACTCCAGGGTTTGATTTATTTGTGAGATTTTTAGAAGTCAAGCTGAAGGTGATTGATGCATGTGAAAGAATTGTGTTATATGAAAACAGGCAAATGATGCATAAATATTATATAAAAAAATTTGCTGGGTCAACATTTGACATTATTGACACCAATACTGTAACTTTTCAGCGTTCAGAATATTCATGATTCATGATTTTATGTCAAATGTCAAAACTTAAGATTAATTTCATCTTTAAGATTTCACACCCATTATAATTTAGGAATGCAAAAGCAGGTCAATTTAAGCATTTTTTTTTCTTGGATTTACTTGGATTGCAATTAAAATTAAATAAGCGTATTTAAGCAAAAGTGCTGCCAGTTGTCAAAACTTNTTTTTCTTGGATTTACTTGGATTGCAATTAAAATTAAATAAGCGTATTTAAGCAAAAGTGCTGCCAGTTGTCTAAACTTATAAAAAAATGAAATAATCTTTATTAAAGATTGCGATTGGAGTTTCACTTTTGACATTTCATATCTTGTTTACCAACAGACACAAATAAGCCATGCATTGCGCATTTTACTAATTATGACTTTGGTAATGACCGCACTTTGAAAATAATGTACCAAAGTGCAGTTATTCAGTTGACTCTAGACGGAAAAACATTCTATATCAGTTTACAGCTTGTCGCTCAATCTTAAGATTTACACTTGTCAACCACGCGACAAACTGGTGGCAATGGTCATGCATATGTACGTACAATCAATTTCGCTGAATAAATTATTTTTATCTTTTTTGACAGTTTGTGACTTTTGCGAGAGCAAATCAATTCATCAATCACATGTATTGCGCAATTGACTGCATTCTATTTAATCAAGATTGAAAGGCATTTCACATTTTGGTTTGACACTTGACACCAACTTATGTTTTATAAACGGTAAATTTGTTATCCTCATATCAATTGAATCAGCATGCTTGGATTAAATACTGTTAAATAAATACAATTCCTATGCAATTGTACAATGGTCATGCATATGTACGTACAATCAATATCGCTGAATAAATCATTTTTATCTTTTTGACAGTTAGTTGGCGAGAGCAAATCAATTCATCAATCACATATTATTACGTATTGCGCAATTTACTGCATTCTATTAAATCAATATTGAAAGGGATTTCACCTTTTGGTTTGACAGTTGACACCAGTTTATGTTTTATAAACGGTAAATTTGTTATCCTCATATCAATTGAATCAGCATGCTTGGATTAAATACTGTTAAATAAATACAATTCCTATGCAATTGTAATCCAAATAAATATACGAGTTTACATTTGTGTCATTATAGGTAAATGAATATTTACCTTATATACATACATACAAATACAAGGATATATAGATATTGTTGGACAGAAACAAGTTTCACTAGTTTCAACAACAGATAACTATCATGATATTATTATCATGATGCTACTTCCGACGTTGATGTTTGTTACTTTTATATGTAAGCATTTTTATCAAATAAATAATCAGATTCGCAGTTTCATTTTTCGACGTAGTCCTTATATGATTACCTGGAAATCATTGAAACTTTCTAAAATTATCCCTGTCGTAATACTCAGTTTGGTTCAAGCTTGTACACAAGCGTGAAATTATTCAAAGGACCATGTGTCAAAATTCAGTGGTTTGTAGCATCATGATCATGACTCTGAGGTAACGGTATTATACATTGATTCAGTTAACGAACACATCAACAATCACAGGAAACGGATACCAGACATTGTCATCATGGCCATAATTAGCATCTTGATTTCTTTATTGGGGATGGGATTTAGTATGTGCAATTGCTTTCATCATTCAGGCGGTAAATTATCTACTTGCTCATCTTAATCACATATTAAATACAAAACCTGTTTTTATCATTGACCCAACCTTTTTGTTTTTACATTTTAACAGATAGCAGCAATAAATATCAACAAGCCATGGTTCACGTTAATGTTGCGATTTTTTATGACAAAAAATTCAGCGTAACGCTTCAAGACGATCTCATTGCTGATTATTTCACGGTCCAGTTTTGGGATATATCATCGCGTTTTAATACACTCCAAACTATCGCTGTTTCATTTGCCATCACATCTGTTACCGTACTCGATGTAAGAATCGCGCCATTGTTAAGAATTTTTCTAAATCTACAATATATTTTAAATGATTGAAAATGTTGTTATAGTCGATCAAGCTTGAAACAATAAACGATAACAAAACAAATCACAGAGTTAATGCGACTGAAGCTTGGGAAGACTTTTCGAATTGGACGTTTACGCAAAAAGAGAAATTTCCAAACTTTGACGTTGCAATTTTAGTAATTCAAGACGAACTGGACCCGCCAAATGGATATTCGCATAGCGAAGGCAAGGCCTGCAAAATATCCCCGTCTGCTCGTAAACATTTCGGAACGATGGTTGTGAGCAGCAGGGATTTCGCCATTGATGCCTCTCGGCAACTTGCCTTTCTGTAAGCTTGATAATCTAAAAGAGATTTAATTTTGTAACTATATTTCATTTTTCAATTAATTTTTTTAGATTGGGTGCAGAAATTGACCAGAGCATATCTACCTGCCATGACTTTGGCTATTTAATGAACCTCACTGTACCAACCTTCACAGTGGGAAATCATTTCTTTTCAACATGCACTCACAAGTATATTCAAATTTATCAAAGCGAAACTCAGAAAAATGATGGCTGCTTTAAGAAATTTCATGCATCTACATTTGACCCGGATTTCGATGACGCTGTGATAAATAAATCTATCCTACAGCAATGTAGAGATCGCCTTCCATATCCTGACGCCACAATTGAGTCTGAGGGGCAATTTCAATGCGATAATGTGAAATGTTTCTCATCTATTGCAAAGACAGTTTTGCAGTTTTCTCCAATAGAAAATACACCATGCGGAAATAGAGAGGTATTAAAATTGACAAATAAATATAAAACATAAATAATAAAAATAAATATCGACAAATACTGATATCAGTTATAACTTTAAAATCTGCAGAGATGCTATGGTGGTCGTTGTTTGGAATCTGGTCAACTATTGGTAAATATTGGCAGTGGAATGTGTCTGCAAGGCAAAAATAAATTTCAACTTGAGGACAGTCTA
>VYYJ01004057.1:0-14476 GCA_021029165.1 Cyphoderus albinus
AGTTGATTCACGGATGGGGATGAGCCGAGTAAAATTCCCTCCTCGTCCAATTCTTCCTCTTCTTCTTCTTCGCCGAGTTCTTCGTCCACCTCTTCCTCGTGGATCAATTCTTCTTCTTCCTCCTTCCGCTCTTCCTCACTCAGGCTACTGTTGTTTCGGATGTCGTCGCTCACTCCACTGATGCTATAAATGTCTTGGAAGCTGCCTGTTTAGGAAATTCAATTTCCACTCTTAAATTATTGCACTTTTTTAGGTGGCATTTAAACACTAAATCCACACACGAGCTTGTTTTATTTCAGTCGCAATTACAATGGACAAAAAACCAGGTCAGCAGAAAAAAATCAGTTAGGTGTAATCCGCGCAAAGACCAAAATAACAATACCATCAAATTCATTCGATAGAGCGAAAATAGAGTGAAGAGCGAAGAGAATAATTGAATAGAATACCTGCCTGCCTGCCTTCACTCACAATGAAAGTGAAACACGACACGGAGTTGTGCGTAAGTAAATACAAGGGGCTTTACTCATACAACCCGCAACAGTATAACAAAACGAGTGATTCTCGGTCAAAAGTCGTGATAAAAAGATGACACCTGGTCCGGAAGCTCGGTTATCTGTAGGAAATCAAAAAAGCAGGGCTCGTGCTTGTGCTTTAAATACCGAATGCACAGTTTTGTTCAGTGTGGGTCACCCCTTCTTCTTTTTCAGCTCCCTCTCGCATGATACAACTTTTTTTATATGGAGCACATACCTAAACATGCATATAATAATATCTCAGTCAGTCTCTGAAAAACTGTATCATAATGTTCACCGGGAGTAATCAAGTGAGGCAGACTCGTTTTTTGACTGTGCAGTTGTTTCCGGTATTCATCTTTTATCAATCAGGAACTTGTGGAGCGAGCGGGGGAGACTGGATTTTTTTCTCCAATATTCCTTTTGCTTTTAGATTTTTGGATGGATACAGTACGAAAAGTAACCAACCGCCGACGCAAGTTTATTACCTATTCCATTTTTTTCTTTCTGCTACCACTGGCGTATACAGAGACTTTTGACATGAAAAAAATGATGTTATTGCTCCTGACTGAATGACTGACTGCACTGCTCCTGGTAAAGTTCAAAGATTTTTCCCCGTGTTATCACCGTCGTCATCAATATTACCTATGCACCCTAGTCTAATAGAGTCTCTCTCCACTTCCTTCATTCCCATTCATCCAGGGCACCATATTCATATTTTTTATCCTTTTCTTATCTTTTTGTTGGAAAGATAATTACTGCTAGATGGACCAGCTACAGACCAGAAGAGAGCCAGTTTATAATATGAGCTCTATTAAAGCTCTTATTTGCTCTTGCCCACTCTGAGCAACACGGGTTTTCGTTTCTCAACGGATAATCGACTGCAATAGTAAAGCACGGCCCTCCCGTGTAATAAAATAATCTCTTAATGGATCATCTCTCTCTTTTTTGTCCGACATTAACTGACAAGACAAGAATAGGAGCGAACAGAGGCATTTTTGCTTGGGGAGAGATACGAATTTAATTTCCTCCTTTTACACCGTTTATCTAGTTTGATTTGATGGACATTTGAATGGGATGGCGAGGTTAGACTCGTTCGTACCAGTAACTCTACACTCAATGGAAGGCCAGATAGATTCTGGAGTAGAGAATAAAGATGTCTTATTACTTTGCAAGCTGATTTTTTTCCGTAAATAGGAAAAATACATCCTTGTGTGATTCTTTCATTTTCTAAGGTTTTTAATAGAAAAAAGGGATTCACACAAGGATCAGGAAATATCGCGTTGCAGTAGCCAACAACTGCTCCATGTGCAGTATTCAATCAACATAATAAATTTTTTCCAGAAAAAGGTTTAAATAATTTTCACATTGATTTTTTGGGATAATAAAATTGGGATTGTTTTGGATTTATTGAATAAAAAGTATAATTGAAGCCACAAAGGTGGACGGAAAATCATGATTTTATGATTATGATGTTCGCAGTCAACAAAAGGTTCATATTATTATAATATGCAAGTCATCAGATGTGCGTGACAGTAAAGGAACGAAGATGCATTCACAGGAAGGAGGATTCTAGTATAAAAGGGGCCTGCATTTTAAGTGACTCCGTGTACCTACAACGTGAATGAATGATGAGACTTTTTTTGCCGACACGGATGTATAAAATTGTTCCCCTTTTTGAAGGGCTAAAGAGGCAGTTGAATTGAGAATTGAGCTTCACGATACCAGAGGCTTCCGGTTGATTTGCAGGCAGGCAGGTAATAAGGTTTATCAGAAACTGTCTGGTTTTGGTTTAAATAATTTTAAAGCAACGCGAGTTTATGAAAGGAAAAGTAATGAAAAAGTTGTCACTTTCCCGCGCATATAAATGCTGATAAGAATATCAAAGTTAAACTCAAATTGATTATTGTAAAATCTTACCTTTGTGGCTTGAAATGTCTTCGTCTGCGGAGGATGAGACGTCATCGTCCCCATTCTGTAATCAGAGCAGAGTGAAAAAGCCTTTGACATTATTTACTTTTTTAAATCCTGATTAATTTAAATCATTTAATCGCTCTACAAACTTATTCGTGCGAAGCATTTCGATAACATATAGCATTAAAAAGAAAAGCAAAAAAGCGCATTTTGAAGAAAAATGTTTTAGCTCTCTGAAAATGGCAATAAACGCTTTAAAGAACAACGCACAGATTGACATCGCAGAACGGAGTCGTTGTTGAAGCATTGTTATGATTATGACCCATACAACATCAACTTTCTACCTGAGTGAGTGAGTGGGTGACTGCTGCTGAATTAAACGAGCAGACGTTTATTTTATTTATCAGACTCTTTCTTTAACCCATTAAAGAAGACATTTATTTATATGGGCACTACTCATGTGCATATAGCACACCCAGGTCCAGTCAAGTAGTGCACCATTTTATTATTATTTAGCATAGATTAAAAGAGAAACGTAAATCGTGTTTACTAAGGCGAGTAATGTGCTCTATAATGCGCTATACACCAACCAAACGCCATTTCTTCCTTCATCTTATAATAATAAAAAGAAATAATACGACGAAGAAGAAAAAACGTAAAATGGAGTCAGAACGAGTGTGAGTGAGCGATTGTAATATGCAATTTTGTGTACAGTTATATAGAGAGTGGACAGAAGAGAGCAGAGAAAATGTTTTGTATATTATTTTGTGTGTATATCGCTTGAAAACTTCTTCCTCCTCTGAAAATTCAAGTCATTCCAGTCTGCATGCGTCACAAGTATTTGGAGCGGTAACATAATGGAGCTGATGTACCAAAATGATAATAGCAGATTGATATGAGTGGTGGCCTTTTTTCCTCCGCTCTATCGTCAGTCAAGTGCTCTTATGTATTCTTAGCATGCGGTCCAATCATAACTCACGTCACTTTTTTCTCTCTCTATCGTAGTAAGCTTTTTACTAGACATCTCGCAATGTTTATTGCTCTTCGCGAGCTCATAATAAAGAAATATGATAAAGGGAATGAGCTATGTACGTGGCTTTTCTCTCTCTGTCGTTAGATTCCTGGAAGCCAGATGGATGAGGTTATATATAAAATAAAACAACTCTGGCGCGATTAGAGGATTGTATAATTAAAGGGAAAGTCGTTGCTTTTGTGGTTTGTTTTTCGCTTTGCTCTCTGACCATCGTCATAATAATAATCATAATAAACGGCAATTGAAAGAAAATGAACCTCATCAGAAGGACCGAGAAAGAGAGTTGCTGCTGTTAGTCTAAACATTTTTTTTTCTCGGGGAAACGTGTATATATTCATTCAGACAACAATATTATGTATATAGTTTGTTGTAGTTCTATAGTTTCGTTTAAAGAATGGCTTTTACTCTGTTATTCAGTTGTTGTTGTTGTTTGTCGAATGGCTGCCTGTGCCTGCTTCCAGGCAATTGTGCAGGTGAACACGGTCATCGGTGACTGACGACCGTGCGCCTCTATCATGCATTTTAATATGAGGGCTCCTATCACACGAACGCTCGCATAACGTTGAAAATTAACGTCGTTGCTTTTTGGAACTCTGGCTGAGAGAGTCCTTGTTTTTGTGTGCCATGCCGCCGCCAGCAGAGCAGTGATATGATATTTTATGAACCGGTGCACGGGAAGGAAAAGTCAACTAGCTGCTTTTTATCCGACAATTCAATCTCGCCTGCTATTAAAATATATATACCTGCTGCTTATGCTATCTCGCCTAGATTTGTCGGGGAGAATTGTGCACACACACAGGTAAGTTGTGTTAGTGTTAGGTAGTTGGATATACGTTAAGTAAGGCACATGATAATAATATGCAATATTGTGCAGTGGAAAGCTTCAAGCTCCTATACAAAATGCTTCTCTGTGTGTGCAATAATGTTGACAAGAAAGGTTTCGTGCGGACCGATTCTACCATTGGTCATCATCACCACCACATCACATTCTACTATCATTAAGAGACTGCGGGGTCATATGCCAAGGCACGAGGCAGGACATAATGGATTGCCATTGTGAGATTTTTTGTTTTATTCGGAGACAGTGAATGAAACAAAAAGCGAGCCTTTGCATGCAACATCGAAGTGGCAGTGGTGGGATGGCTAATTTCCAAAGATATGCATCTATCTATTCCTATATATTCCTGTAATTTTTCTTTTTTTTATTGCGAGAGTAAAAGTGAAAGGGGGTGCAATCAAAATGTTGTGTGGAAACAATGGAGTGGGAGAGGGATTTATCTTTGTCATTGCATTTTTAAAATGGGGATCACGTTCACGTTCGTAGACCTCTAATTACAGGAATCATTCGGGTGATTTATAACAATGATACGCATTAGATATTATGAACTGTGTTTGGAGTGAGAGGAGGCATGAGGCTCAGCAGCTCACTCTCTCTCCAAACGCAAATCACGCTTCTCTCGGAACTTCCGCCTTTGTCAGAGAAGACGGGTTGAGTTTGAGTTGAGCTGAGTGGTGCTTGGGTTTTGTTATTGGTTTACTACGTTCATGTTGGTAGGTGGTAGGTGGGCAGGAGAGGAGGTTGCGATGACGATGACTCAAGTGGAGTCAGTTCACAGGTCGTTTTCGGAGTCAACAAGAGAATGACTTTCGCTCTCACACAGTCAGATGCCTTATCGCCACGAGAATCGCAACACACCAAATTCGTCGATCAATACTCGAATTTAACACTATGCAAATTAAAACAAGTAACCGTGGACTCGATCCAGATTTTACTCTACACGACTTAAACTGCTTTTGTTGCTTCGAGTAAGATTCGGGGATTTCAGCCTTTTCCTTTGTAACCGATGGTTGTAAGCAACATTCAAGAAGCCATTTTCTGTGTTTGACAAAAAGAAAGAAGCAACGATTTTAAAATATTCAGATAATTGTCACGATGTGTAACCCCCTACAACGATTCACAGAAAAGAATAAGAATAAAAAAAGCTCGGGCCCATCATAAAAAATTCACCACTCCTGCCAGTCAACATAAAAAATGCTTTCACAAGGTGTTCATTTGTGATTTAAAAGATGATTTGATGGAGCAATGAATGAAAATTGCACGATGCTGATAATGATTATGATGTTTCCCAACGAATGACAAATTTTTTTGATGGGGGTTTCAGAGAGAGGGTCTTTTCTTTGCGTACATCGAATGCAGAAAAGGAGCAAGTATCATGTGGAGAAACGAGTTAAAAAAATACTGTATCCGCTAATGAATAATACTCAAAAAGTCAGACACTCCTTTTTTATGTAACGTTTTTTTTCTTTATAAAAAATGATTGTAGCGAGAGAGAAAAAAAAGCTAGTAGCTTAAAACAGATAAAATGGAAGTTCGTGTGAAAGAAAACTTTTCTTCTGTATTCGACGAGTTGTTTCAGTTTCGATTAAGCGTTCAAGAGTTTTCTGAATAATGTGGGGTCGTGTTATTAAATCGTGAACGGTACGTAATGTTTCAGGGTGAGAGTGGCTCATCTTGTCATCATCATCATTATTATCAGCAGAGAAAGAGTCAAGTGTCGACAGAATACGCCAGACACTTGTACGAATGAGACGTAATGACACGGAAATGGCATCATGATGAAGAGGATGTAATTGATACGCAGCAGACACACACATCATCTTGATGACACGCGTCGCGAGCTTGTTGTGCTTTATCGATTTGATTATTATTGCGTTACTTAGTTGTCTTCTCGAGAGGGAAACGAGGCTTGTACGGTAATCGATTAGATCGGTGTCGTACTTGACAGCAGGGATATCATGGGAAGATAAGATGGAAGAAAGTGGAAAGCTTTTTTTGAGGGGGGAAGTCAAATAAATGTGTGGGGATGAGTAAGCAAAAAGTATTTTAAGAGTTGAACCGCAAAGGTCATTTGCTTTATTGCGGTTTTCAATTTTTGAGCATTATAGCGAGAATTTTTGTGAAAAAATGTCCCTTCAAGTTTTTCTGCTAAAAAATCATTTCGATTTTTCGGAAGTAAATTGACCCAACACGCGCCCACAGTGCCACCTTAAGAGAAGCACCATCTGAGACGATCGCTTTCACTCTCTTTTTTCTTTCTCTCCCCCGACGACCGATCGACCGACGACTATCAACTATCACTGCGACTATCCTGTCTGACTACCACCACATTAAGTGTCGAATTGAGTGAGTTTATTGAAGAGAAAAGGGAGCTTCAGCAAACGTGTGTGAGAAGAAAAACGAGGAAAAGCTTTCAGCGGGTCGCCCATTCGAGACGAACGTGATGCATTAATCACACATTCACGTTGCCATTATACACATCAACGAAATAACACCACCGTCCTGCTGCTACTCCACTACTTGATGACTGTCGCAATGATAGAGAGATAGATATATCTTTTTTCAAGGAGTTAGTAGTTTCCACTTATTATTGTTGCTCGAGGAGGAGAGTGAGTGGCTTGAGAGAAATCTTTGTAGTTGGTTGTTCGAGGGAAAAGAATGAATCTCTGACGGTGACGGTGATGGGAAATGGGAAGCCACGACTTTCTTTCACTCCATTTTTATTATCTAAAAACTGTGAGGAGCAAACTGATGTGCTGCTCACTCTGCGAAACCACAAAAAGGCTGTCTTATAAGTGCACAGTTAACGCTAATAATGCTTTGGGTGTAGTACGTATGATTGTGTTTTAGAGCAACTCACCGAGATTTTAAAAATATTTTTATCTACTACCGCGAGTCTACTCCTACTACAAAGAGCATAAATTTTCTAGTCCAGCAACATCTCAGTCGTGAATTTACTTTGTTCAGGGAACACGATTTCCTTTTCATTCGATTAGTAATGGTGATAGCAAAATATGGATGACATCCAGGAAAAAAAGCTACTAGAATAATATTTTTTCTATTCATCGGGGTAAAAATCCATTTTTCAAATCGCATAATATTCTTGTCGATGCATAATAAATAATCAGGGAAAAAAGGCAATAATAATAATAATGCGTGACACAAAAGGGATTCTCCGCGAGTGAGAGAATCACCGAATTACTAAACGCATTCATGATATCTTTTATGATGATGTACCCTAAACATAAACTTGCGAAGGTGAGAAAACATTATCATATCAGTGGAGAATGGAACATCTTTATTATCTCATTGCAAAGCTGGACAAAAATTCTTTTTACTTGACATAGTGAATAAAGTGTCAGAGTGGAATGGATTTACAGAACGAAAACCCACAACTCAATTAGGAAAAAAGGACATCATTGCCTCGATGATGCGATGCTTTGTATTTACATAAGATGAGCCTTTGACAAGAGAATTCCGGAGAACTTCCAATTCATCATTGCATTGTTGCGAATGGTCAGGGAAGACTTGGAATCGGTTATCCATTGTGAGAGTGAGGCGAGATTAAATTATCTCTTGGCTCAAGAGATAAACTTTTTTCTCAATGGGACTTGGGATAAGGGCCCAGTACTTACAGCACTGTGAGTTATACGTAAGCGCTAAGTCCCTTCCAATCTACAGAGAAAATCGAAAAAGGGATCTCATTCTCAATCCGCGTGAGGAAGATAGAAGCGTTGGTGCGGTGGTGGTGTTGGTGGTGTGACAAAACCTGTGTTAAATTAACGCGTATTATGCGTGTCTCTTGAAGCATGTGACAGAAATGTAAGGGACACGTTTCTCAAGGTAAAAATCGGCCCATTCTCTCTCACCCACAAAAAATATCGCATTGTTGTTCTCTGCAACAATGTATCGAGAGAAGAGAATGATCTTTGATGAAGAAAACGATGCTTTTGCTTGTGCCATCGTCATCGTCATCAAAACACATCCTCTGTCTGAGAGTGACTGTGAGCTTTTGCTCAGAAGAATTCAATAAAGTTGAAAAGATAAATCTTGCATTGCGTCTTTCTATTTTCCGTGAATTACTGTGATTCCATCAGAAAGAGCCAATTTTTATCTGTAGTAGTACGCAAGTTGTACAAGCTGAAGAGTACAATCATTTCGTTCTATAAACTGGTTTTCCACAAAGAGAGGAAAAGACGCAAAGAGATTTCTCAATTGAGAACGTAACTACAGGAGCAGTGACAGGGGAAAAAAGACTCATGACAAGGCCGATGATCAGGATGAGCATTGCTTCATCAACGATCATGATGATGTTTCTATTTTGTTAAATAATAACATAACACAGAATAATGCATTTTAAAATCGGGAAAAATGTCAGAAAAAAATGGGGAAATTGAGTTGAATAGGCAAAAATGGATAATATGGATTGAGGAACACGAATGTGTAAACAGGGGAAAATGGAGAAGACGACGGAGCAGCATCAAGCAGAAGAAGATAGGTGAATAAGAGAATAGAGATGCGCGCACAAAAGGGATCGACATACATTGTCATTGTCACCCCATAAAATTGTACGTTTCACAATGACCGTCATGATCACACGTATTCAAAAACATAATACATTTCAATAGAAAAACAGATTGAAAAAAGAGTGTGTGCAGAGGAGAGAGAAACCACGGCGAAAACCTATTACTATTCATGCACTTTTTGTGTGTGTTTGATTGCACAGAGAATCAGATCCTTTTTCTTTCTCTCATCCATTTCCCTTTTATCCTACACGCTAGATATCTCTGCTGAATGGATCAAACTTAATGGAGATGTTAACAGCGACAAAAAATTGTATACAGAGAATAATACGATGTAACAATGAAAGGTTCTCTGAAGGAATGTGTGTGTGGAGAGAGAGGTCTTCTTCCATTCATTGAGAACTGTTCAACGCCTGCTGACAAAAAGAGGGATTCCACCTGGGACTCATCCTTTGTCCCAAAGTGTCCAGCCGCACCGATTGAGATGTCACCAGCAGCTTTGGCAGTAGTTGTTGTAAGTAACCAGCAAGCAAGCAGAGAGAACTGTCTTTTGTTACATCTAAATACGTTCCTTACCTATCTATTTTATCTATGTAACTATTATTTTTATAATATTCGTTTTAGATAACGTAGTATGGATCCTTATTCATTCGAGTTTTTTCCTCAACATTTTTTATACGACACACGGAATTCTTGAGCAATCCACATCAGTCGGTAGCACAAGAGAAAGATTACTATTTATTTGTAAAACCGATTTTTTTCATTCTGTCTTCCTGGTGCACATGTGGGCATTGAGAATCGTTTATCTTGTAATTGACATTTAAGCCGGAGATGGATTTTTTACGGGTCTTTAATGGAGGTGTTTGAGCGTATGAAAGATAATGCAAATTTATGTAATGCAACCACACACAGATTGAGATCCTTTGGTAGAAGAAATGGAATTTATTGAAAGGGTATGTACATACAGCAGCAGCATGTGCTTTCTGGAGCATCGTTTGGTTTGTTGGTTGGCTGGCTAAACTGGACTAGTATTTGTGCAAGCTTCCCTATTTACCTTTATTTATTATCAGCCAAGGGTTCTCCGGTTTAGAAAATTAAATTGCTAAAAAACCCGATACCGAATCAAAAATGGAACGGTGTTGTTTGGTGTTGAATTTGTTTTAGCATTTTATAATCCGACAGGATACGCGATAGCCTAGTAATAATGATGATATTTATATCATTATTGGCCTTTACGTGTTTACACTGACTGACTGACTGACCCAAACTTAGCCTCCAGATACCTGACCAAACTTTTCTGCCTTTCATCCCAATATTTGATAAATGATGCGCTGTTTAAAAAAGTGACTGTGACGATTTAAGCTTTAAAAAGATTTTACAATGAGAGGTCGAAAGGTTGAGATGAAAAATGTAGAATTAATGCGAAACGGAGAGAGACACAAGAAAGAGCTCATCATAGAAAAGGATTCAAAAATCAATGCTAAGAGAAATATGTTGTCTCGGTGGGGGTGTCCCCAGAAGCAAACAAATAAACTGGGAGAGAGATTCGGTTTCACAAGCGAAAGGGTGACGGAGGACAATTTGTTATCAAAAACGACACAATAGTGTGATAATAGGAATCTAGCGGAAAGTGTGATGTTTAGGAAAATGGGCACGGCACGATGATGATTGTGATGTGTTGTTGAAACGCATTAATTTTCTGATTTATTGACGATACTATTTCATTTGGAAAACAGATTGTCTCTAATAATCAACAATATTTTCCTGGATAAACCCACCGAGTCGCTCATTTGATTGCACCATCACCATGCGCGTTATAACAAAACAACACGATGATGACAAAACCCTTTTCAACAACGACATTTGATTTCTAAACGATGATGATGATGATGGGAATTGGGAAGAACGAAAATGTCGCTCGCTCGCTCTTCAATTTCTTCTCTTTCATCCATCCTCGACGACAGTGTGCGCGCTTCAAAATGATGAGAAAACGACGGAATGAATGAACGAGTTGAGTGTGCCACACACGAAAGTAATGAGCGTCTCTAAAAGAACATGTACGTAAATATATTTTATTTAATAAATGACGATAAATGATTGTCTGTGAAAAATTATACAGTGTAGTAGTGTGGGCTTTTGCTCCTGGAAATTGGTGCGTCTGCAACTGACAGGTTTCATCATCTCCACTGTACTTTACTTTTCTCGCGAAATCGAAAGTCAAAGGCATCACCGCTTTTCTAGCAACCAGTGTTTAAAAGACATCATTTGATAAGTGCAAATGACTGAAATTTTAACCTTTAGTTACAACAAATATTATATGCGATGATGATGCTCTGGAGTCTAAAGATTTCGACCGTTACGGATTTTCCACAACCATCTGGTGATGATAAAAACGATGATGGGCTTAAGCCACAATTTATATGAGCTCATTTTTATCTTCCTTTTCCTTCCGTTTGCCCCGGCGAAATTTATAACAACTACTTCCGATGCTGCTACAGGGCTTATCTCACTCAACTATCTGGATGTAACTGAAAACCCTGCCTGGCTGCCCTCCTACAACAAAATCTTCTTTCCTGTTTCTCATCCAGCCGAACACCCACTCGTTTCAGTTTCGCCTGTTGCTTTCCGCTCTTGAAAGTAGTTTTTGTATTGTTATTATTATTTTCGAGAAGCCAAAGAGAATCCTTAATTAGGCCATGCACCTTTCGCAATTCGATTGGAACACGGAAGTCGTCGAGTCAAAAGAGAGAGTGAAAAGTAACGTGAGCGTCATCATAACGTAACAAACACATCAACAAAGCTAAACCTCTCTGGAAGCTCATTATGAGTAGAAAAAAAACTACCAGGAGCTTGAGAGTGTGGGAAAACAAGAAAAGTGGGCTTTCAATTGGTACACATTAAACTACTTTTCCATCATATCGAGCTAGCCCTTGGCTTAGTCGTCGTGACTTTGAGAGAGTTTTTCTTGTCAAATGTATTTGCCTGGGCTACTGGAAGCCACTCTTCAAGAGCAGTGGCAGCATATTATTGCATGAGAATTGAGATGCGGCGATAATACAAGGAAAATTCTTAACTTCTCTGGTGGTGGTGGTGGTGCAAAAGAAGTATTTTCTATTACATTACTCTGCTCATGCAAGTGTTGTTTTACGAGGCGCACTAAAAAACGTCACAGATCATAATAAATAAATAAATAAATATTATTATTTTCTCCACACAATTCTCACGGAGCAAGCAAATCTCACACGCACATACAGTCATGTCATGATGACATCGATGAACTCATGGCGATGAGAGATCGAATTCTCTAGTTGAACGAATTTATAAAGTCAAGTAGAAGATGATAAGTGGCTCTCTGATTGTATTATTGGAAAATACAAATCTCGTCAACAAATCGAAAACTCTTTTAAAAGAACAATGAGTCTGATTTAGAAAATGTTTTTACCTAATATGCAATCTACTACACGATGAAAGTTACTCGAGTGCTAGTGGTGTCCTCTCAAAGAGCCACTGATCCAGTAAAAAACACAAGAGATTTTTAACCAGTGTCTAAGTGGATGTCTTTATCGAGAGAAGAGGGTGAGCCACGTATCCATCCATCCTAAAGCTCCAAATATCGTCATCGTCATCATCATCGATGCTCCTGTGAGAGCCCATAAAAATGCTCTGAGAAACAATAAATTCTGCATTTTGAAATCCGGGTTAGGTTAATTTCGCAGTCGTTTTTCTACTCCTCCTTCCTCTCTGCTGCTCGTCCATAAAATAAATTTTATGTTGTGTAAACAAAGAGTCCTTTTATGAGCAGGAGCTCTTTTAAATCGCAGTAATTCGTGCATGTAAACAAGCCAGCAAAAACTCTCAACTACATTCATTATCTAACCGCTTCCCTATTTAAAACACATTCTTTCTCTCCTGTGGTGGTTTGGTAGTTAGTACACACACACCTAATTTATTACATTACTTTTGTCTACGCAATGGAAGGGTTCACATTTTAATGTCATTTCTGCTCCCTTTATCTTATCTTTTGAGTTGATCGTGATTTAAAACACTTGAGTTTGGAAAACAAATGCTAACTACGTTTTCGCTGGGTTTTAACAGGAGTTTAATTTCCAGTATGAAATTATTTGAGTTTGTGAAAATGCGTACACTCGCGTTAGCAAGTCCAGCTTTTGGAAAAAATATGCGTCAGCGCTTTTTTCTCAAACTTATGTGAATTGAAACAATGTATGACTCTGTGTTCAACTTGTCCAGCAATAAGGTTCGATTCTGGTCGTTCAGAAATCATTGAATGAAAGAGAAAAGACAAACGAGCGAATGTCCTGTGCTCAGCTTCAAACGCACAGCACCCACCATGCGTGAAAAGTGAAAATGACATGTCGTTAGTAGTAGTGGGAGAAAGAATAAATCCCTGACCCGAGTCTGACCTCACCCGATCATCATTATCCTCCACACTCCATTTTTTCCTTTGAAGAAACGGACCTGTGTGTGTGATGATGATGTCCTTATGATTTCTCCTCGATCCAGAGTTATGTGACAGGAAAAAGCTAACAAGCAGCAGAAGCAGCAAAATAGAGGCAATATCGTGCGTTTCAAAAAGGCGTAGAGAGAGAACTTTTTATTCTATAATTCTATCCAGCAGAAGAAGAAAAAATAACATAAAAGTCGTAAAGAAGTGGGAGAGGATCTGCGGATTTACAATAATTGTCTATTATATTATGTAATTTTTTTTCTCTCTCTCAATATTTTTTAAAGGTCTCTCGTTGCAGAAGCAAAAGAGTGTTTGAAGCCATGCATCCGTCTGCTCAGAAACAAACCATCAAAAAATAGATACGTACCTGATCTGGTGGCGGTCTGTCCTCGCCTAGAAAAAAATGAGAAAAGAAAAATCACGTTTTATTACGTTTGTTTTTTTTGTACGTGCCGAGTCAGCATTGATGCGCATCTTCATAAAAAATACGAATCATGATTTGACTTTATTACATTTATTGAAACTGTTTGTTGGATGTTATTTTTTGTGAGTGTGCTCTGTCTCATGATCATGATGACGATGATGTGTGTAACGAGATGTTGGTTTTTATGTAATCCGACGACAACTAAAACCGCTCGTTTCAATCATCATGAGATGAGTTTTTAAATACTGCTCGAAACACAACCGTTTAGAGGCTGGTTCTGGGAGAAAGAAGGGAATACACAGGAAGCACGCCTTGCAAACTAACTAGCTCGTTTCTTATCATAACATTCTCGCATTTCACGCTTTTGTTTCTGGAGGAGATGTGATAGTCAGCAGCGATCTGGTGGTGTTGGTGGTATGTAGTAGCATTTAATGCGATGGAGAGTTGTGCGTTATGTGATCTGATCATGATGAAATGATGATTATGACAATTTTATGATTTTATTACGGTTTACTGTGCGAGCTGACTAAACAAGTGAGATCACACTACTTACCGTGTGCCGTGTGCAGGGTTCGGCGATGTGTCAATGTCACTGACAAGTGGACATGTCCATTTGTCACAATTTGTCAACTTGTCATGACATTTAAAAAATTGACAAATTGACAACTTGTAATTTTTTTGAATTCTTAGATTTTTCAGTGATTTTTCGAACGTTTTTCGAACTTTTCAGTAATTTTTCGAACGTTTTTCAAACTTTTCAATATTTT
>VYYJ01004058.1:0-14472 GCA_021029165.1 Cyphoderus albinus
CTGCACTACAACATATGCAAAGCACAATAATCAGCGATGAAAAATTCATGTAAAATTTTAATGTCAAAGTTGAGTTTATTAGGATGAATCAGCTATAGTATTTTGTGTCCCATTTGAAAAACTTTCCTTTGTTCGCGTTCTTTTCAGAAATGCTTTCTTAAGGCTTGCTGTTTGGAGCTATGCACATTTTGGAGATGTACAATTCAGAGTCTATCCGTGAAAGCGCATTTGTGTTTGCTTTCACTTTTAAGGCTGCAGGAAAATTATTTCTATGATACAATAGATGTCTTTGTGAATAGTATTTACAAAAACAAATGAAAGCTGATAAGGATTGGTTAACAATAAACGAGAATTTATTTCGCTGAAATTGAAGACTACGATATTTTTTTCTTAACTAATGCTAATTAGTTGCTGCGTTATACGCGACTAAAAAATATTTTAACAAATGCTTTCACGTGATTTTTTACAGTCCTAAAATCAGTGGTAATGAAGAAGAAAGTAGTAGTAAAAGTTGTAAAGTTTTACGAGAGATAGTATTACTAACGAACTGTTTTTCTTTTCTAGCAACATGCTTTGTCGATAACGGAGAAAGTGGGTGGGTTCTATTTGAACTTTGCCTTCTTTTAAATTGATGATTTAACTAAACATTTTACTTACACATATTTACAGAGTAGATCTTAAATCAATCTATTATAATTTTGGAAGAAATAAATAATTCAAAAAAACGTGGGACTTGAAACAACTTAACTTAATAGAATAGTCATTGACGTTTTGTTGCTTGCAAACGGCATTATATTCAGCCAATAATGAATGAAATTTGCATAATAGATTCGATTGGTGACTGATTCGGCGGGATACCTTGAACTCACCTTTTTAATAACATTGATATAAAACTGAACCTGTCGTAAATCAACTGTTAACTTCATCAAGAGTACAATTATTGATTTGAATAAAATATTATAACAAAAAACCGTGCATACTCAAATTAATTAGGGTCACTATTAAAAATCTGAAAATGTCGTTCAGAGCGTATTTTGTGTAATGGGTGATTCCATACTAGAATTATCATGAATAAATTACGCTATTTAATAAATTTACGATGTGTTAAACGTCTTCCATCATCATCATGTTCACCATTGCATTCAGCATTTATAAAGTGGGTGGAGCAGCAGGAGCCAATAGACATAACAAATTAATGAAATTAATATAAGTCAAGTGTGGGTATAGTTCGAAGTTTATGGCATTTGTGTAACTGAAATCGAGCGAAAATGTAAATTAATAAAAAAACGATCAAGTAGACAAAAGTAGGCAAAAAACTAAGAAAACATTTTTGGCTAACTCGGACAACCCAAACACAGAATTTACATATGTATATGGAAATAAAAAGGTCAATGCACGAAATCGTGCACCGATTCTAGACTCCAGTTAACAAATTAAAATGACTACTACAAAATGCACAGGTGTACTGTTACTTCCTGTAACAAAGCGTTACTTTCTTTTTTAATTATTACACATCGCTTTTCTAAATTATTACGGAATTATTTTGACATTTAGTTATATAAATGTGATGAACAAAATTAAAAACAAAGATCCTCGTACTTGTTAAGTTTTTTTTATATATAGAATGATTAGTCGTAAATCACCTGCTCTAAAAATTACACCTCGATACTCGCTGCATTTAAGGGTTGGCGTTAAACTAACGTTAAATCAGGTCGACGTTTCAGAGCATTAAAATTGACGTTCATTTCTTTAATTTGTTGCATCAACCGAAGGTTGTTCGCTACCAGTATGTTTATGGAACTATTTCATTAGTAAATGTGAGTAGAAAAAGAAATGTAATGCCTGGCACTGCATAACCGCCCTTACAACATTATTTTATTTATTGCTTTTAAATCGTTTTCGTAATGGAGTGAATTAGAAAAAAATCAAACGGGAATATTAGCAGTTATTCAATCTTGTCATGCAGTAATGTTGTAATATCAACATATGGTCACGTGCTATTGAAATGTTATGTTCCAATAAATTGGAATCATCTGGATTCTAACAGTCAATCACGTTTAATCGTTCCTAGCCTTGGTAGTCGTCTCCCTTTCACCTACATAAACAATCAAATTCTATGAAACGTTAAGCTAACTGACAATGTTTTTCTGACTACAATTATCGTTTTGGAAATTAACGGTATACTCATAGTCATTTAAATGATACATAACATGACTAAAATTATCAAATAACGTAATATGATATGATCTCCTTACTTAATTGCAACATTCAAGACGTGTTAATAACTTCCTATCTAACAGAAAATATCTTAAACTACAGTAAGTAAATCTAATGCTTGTCTCTTTCCATCAATCTAAGAGCAGCGTAGCGACAAATTCTCATCAATTAGAATGAAACGAGGATATTTTCTTGCCATTTTGGGGGTAGATTGTCTTTTGCTCGATGGATTTATAACGACAGGCTGACAGCTAAATCATAACGGTTTAATATTTACTGATAAGATTACAGAAATTTTTTGAGTCCATCCGTCTGATTGTATTGTATTCTGGTTCCTTTTAATTTATACAAATTAATTACAACTTTAAAAATTAAACCAATATTAATTTCGCATTAACTTAACAGAATTTCGTCAATTGGTGCTCATCTAACATTCCTATTGAAATATTTTTACCATAATTTCTCTAGACTGACTTCGAAGTATGTAAGTTTTTTCCTTCTGGTCTCCATTTTAATGTAAGAATATAGAAATATTTAAATTTGGAAAGATCAAATCACCTCTATGAATTCACAATAGACTCTTTAAATGCCCCCACATTCGTAATAAATGTACTTGCATTAATTGCATACGTCTATCAGTGAGTGAAAGAGAAAGCCGTACATTTAGTTTAATAATTAACCACGATTTATAATTAATTAAGTTTTTTTATTAGAAAGCTACAAATGGAAGCCCAGCCTTTCTTGGATAGCTACTTTCTTGCTCGTCCAATTAAAAAAAATGAAGATGCTACATAATGGTATGTACTTCGGTGCATGGTGATGACCAGAAGTTGAGAAAAGATTATAAATAAACTTTTGAAATGTGAATTTTATCAGTACGCTAAAATACAAAATAAGTATAATTTAGTCGTTAAGTTACGGCAGTTTGTTATTTTAGGATATATATGAATGATGAGTAAGTGACGATTTAGTGAGTGAATGAATGAAAAGGTGTAGGTATGTACTAAACGAATTTTACTACGCGTATTCATGATATTGAGTTAGGAGTATGAGCATGTGGTCAATTTCAAATTTGGAAAGGAGGGATGGGTAGATTGAAATCGAGACAGTAAAATAAGTAATAGAAATTATAATTTTAGAATAGTAAATGAGATTAGGCTAATTGTAAGTAAGACAACTCTCTCTTTCTCGTATATCCCCAAGGTGTCAAAATGTATGACTTCGACACTGACTTTATTAAAGAAGAGCTATAAATGCTAAATTCCAAACAGGATAATAACCAGATGGTAAATGTCCAGGGAAATTAAGAGTTTGGTTTATGTATATACTAATGTGTGAAAACATCGTATTCTTCTTCCTATAAAGTTTCTATTTATATTTTATTTATATTTCATTTATATTTTATATTTATAAAAACAAAACTAATTCAGAGTTTGTCATTGGTGCAGAGAATAAAGTAAAAGTTTGTGAAGAAAGTAATTATTATTCAGTTGTAATAAAAATTAAAGTTAATTTGCCAAATTATTAATAAAATAAATGCCTTTTTTCTAAATAGTCCAGTAACTAATTTGCTGTGTTGTCAAGTTGTCATTTTTATTTCTTCGAGAGAAACAATAGTTTTAATTTGTGCACAATATATCTGTAATTAGTCAAGTTTACAGCAACCTCCAACAGTGAACCATTCTGAACCTCGGTAGCAGTTAGCTAGGCAGGTCACAAACAAAGGGTCATTCTGATTGAACCTAGTTCTGATAGTAAATGTTAAGAATAATATATTGAATTTATATGGCTTTTAAAACGGACTAAAGGTAGATAAATAACGTTAATTTCTGAACAAAACTTTCAACTTGACCAGTTAATGTTAATGAGAAGTCTGGCTGGCTACAAAAATTCAGACTTCTATATTACAATGCAATAACAATTCAATATGTATGCAACCTTTCTGAACAATTTAAAAATCTTTCCTAATTTTAGAGGCATTGCCGCCTAAATATAATTGTGAACGGCATTGAAACGAGTTTCTATGAAAATGGATTCAATATCCATTAAAATTGCCGCAATAAACAAACGTAAACAAATCGTTTCAACGATTCTTATCTGCATTGGAAAATTCAAGCCAGATTTTTAAGAGATAAGACAAAAGGTACATACGGGAAAGAAAGATATGATATGGGCTACGGAGGGAAGAAAAATATTCACCATCGTAAACTCTATGGACACATTTCGTCTAGGTCCGAATTTTTCTGCTCATGTTATCATTTATTAATCAGGTGTGATTCGAGCAGAAGGGGCGAAGCGGGTTAAAGAAATTAATATGAGAGATTAATTAAACACAATTGTTATTTTATTTTTGTGAGAGTTGTGTGCGTAAAATGGAACAGTGGAATCTAATTAAAATGGGATTAATTAGGCATTATGACAAAAACGAAAAAAACTTGTTTCACTAGTTACGAGAAAGAGTAACATCAAGAAGGTATAATATTATAGTGAACATAATTACTTTCGCGTCCCACATAATGTGAGAATGTGAGTTAACGTTAGTATTTTAATTAATTTTTCATTTTTCATTATACTATCAAATAAAACGAAATTTCAAAAATACGTTATGTTGCTTCGTTATTTTAAACCGTAGCAAATGCGATAATGCATTGCAGACTGCAATTCGCAGTTCAATGCATACGTATATACATACTCGTTACCCACTTGCACGAAGTTTACTTAATTTTAAGTTGAGAAATGTTAATTAAGTGAACAGATGTCCATGAGCAATTGTGTTCTATTCAAAACTTGAAGGTTAATGCCGAATATATATGACAGGATTAACAATTAAGGCATATAATTAATGAAAGAAAAGTATAATATGTACAAACTGTGGATTAGTATTAACCCGTAGAACCTCTGTAATACGAACCGATTTTTCTCACTTGTGTGGAAGATGGTATCAGAGGGGAAGTTTTACTCTTTCTGGCTTCGCTATCCGGCTAACAGTGTTCATTTTAAGAATGTTTGGTCATCTAACACAAGTTTCGTTAATCTATTCAAATTCCATCAAATAATCGCTAAAAATAGATGATGGTCTGAAAAATTAATTTCACTGAGAAATTGTAAGGCTAAACAAATAGGTGCTAATGCTAACACAACGTTACATAGATATATTTTGTGACAGAGGAGGCGCTCAGCAAAGAGAACCTCATCTGCCCACTAGGGATGCCGCGGGTCGCATTCGGGTCGAAAGGTATTTCCAACTTGAAACGGTTATAACCAATTAATGGCGATGTAGAGTTTGGACATCAAATGCATTTTAGAATCCTCATACAATTCTGTACAGTACCTGTCATACGACTATATAGGGTGCTATTTAATATCCACCTTAAAAAGTTATGAACATTTCATATTTATTTGGGGCGGTTCGGGTCGCTGAAAATCGCTAAATCTGTAGTAATATTAAGAGAATACACTTTCAGTATTTCAATTTGGTAACAAATCTAAATGTTCAATGTACATAGAGTAGTGTCAGGAAATACTGTCCACCAGAAAGAAGTCTGTGATATGTGAGAAAAAAGTCATATTTTTATAGACGAAAATTTTACCACATAATCTCCAACTATTTAGCTTCAAAATTGTACAAAGAGATTGGATTGAAATTCATTATTAATTTCGTACGAAATCTTATTTTTAAAGTTAGCGATTATGCTTTTTCCAGAAGACTTTGCAAATGTCGGGCTAATTTTCTTCCATCTGTTTCGGAACTGTCGAACAGTTTTTGGTTGGTCACGTAGCCCATGGTATCCCCTTTTGCAGCTTGCAAAACTGTTCGATAGGGTGAATATGTTGAACATTGGAATGGTTTTCGTTTTTCACGATAATTGCCAATCTCGACCTGAGAAGTTCCGTCACATTGTTGGGGTAATGGATGGTCGTGAGATCCGTCCTGAAGATCACACTGCTCATTTTCTGATTCACCTCGATCAAAGGAATCAGCCTTTTCTTGACACACTCCTCCAAATAACCGCCAGTCTTCATGGTGCCCTCCAGTATGAACATCTCAGAAACATTTCAAATTGGTCCATGGCTTGCCAACCCAAGAATTTCGCTGGGAATTTGGACTTTGATTTAATTTTTTCACTGGTTGGAACTTCAAGAGGGTCCGATGAGTGGAAATATGGCTGAGTTGGAATTTCCCTGGTGTCATTCGGGACGTAAGTCTCATCGTTCATTACTACAAAGTTTCGCAAAAATTTGTTGTAGAGTAATGGGAGTGTTGATGCCACGGTTTCCTTCTGCTCCGGGGTGTGCTTAGATGCACTTTTCTTGGCCCTACCAGGAATTCCCAGTTTCTGGACTTTGATATAAACCAAGGTTGACTCCTTTAATTTTAGTTTTTTCCTCGCTGCCGCTAGTTTTAAATGGCTTCTTCTTGAGAAGGATTTTCACTGACGTGACCTTTCGAGGGTTCATTATCTTGGAAATCTGACCTGGAGGCTTCTTGAAAACAATTTCACTGGATTCGCCGCAATTTTTTTATGTACCTGTTGATTGTCTCCCCACAGTGACTTTCTTCTTTGAAGTACAACCAAGTTTTCTTTGCATCTCTGCTGAAGCAGTTTTGGTACTTATCAATTACTCGCGTGACGAACTCTTGACTTTGCGCGCGCATAACTATTTTGAAAATCATCGTCAGGAAGTGAAAATTTAATGACATATGCAACTTTTAATTGTGATTAAACTGTATATTCTGGATTTTATGCAAATAAGATATTTCGCGCGCAATGTCTCAAAGCGCCCCATGGACAGTATTTTCTGACACTACTCTGCATAATTAAGCAGGCACGTTAGTAAACAGCTTCACTTAATTCACTATTTATTTATTGTGTCCACATCATTGCCTGAAACCTATGTAACTAATTAAAAATTTAAAAAGCAGGAAGACTCCGTCTAAACTACTTGCGCTCCAGCAGTAGCGACATCTTGCGGAGAATGGTGTAGTATGGTGTGACGCAAAAAGCTAATGCTTTATCCGCGTAACGCGAATTAAAATCTATATACAGCTGCCGCAAGTAAATAACCAATGTTCTATTACGTATTACCAGACAGATTATGTTTAAGTAAAATTCTATATTACTTCATAATGTAACAGGGAATGTTACTTCTCGTGTGCTACTACGATACGCCTCTTTTAAACTGACAAAAAATTGTCACACATTTGAAGATGGAGCAGCCTAAAGTAAGCAACAATTACAAAATGCTAGTTATTAAAGATTACACGGTTGACAGACCAAGATTTGATTGGTCCCAATCAAAAGTACTCAAAATGTAAAGGTTCGGCGTCGCATTTTGATACCATGCCTTAAAACACTATATACAGTGTAATTAGGTGTTTCCCTATCATGACCTGTGGTTGGTGGATAATGGTGTATTTTGTAGTAGTTATAAATCGGTCGAACTCCAGTAAATTTTTCATATTTAAAAAATAATTTGTGAGTTTTTTAGCGGCACTTAACTGTCTGGAGAATTCAGTTTTGGAACCTTTTGATTTTTTCTTCTTTTTCACGTCTTTGTTTTTGTTGTATTGAAGATTAGCGGTAGTAGTAAACAATAGTTTCAATAATTATACAGGAATAGCGCAAAACAATTTCGTCCAAAACAGTACCACGACACATATGTATTAAATATAGGACGTGACCAAGCAGTTTTATTTTCATCATATTAACAGAAGGTATCTACTTAATTGCTTCACTTTAAATTATTTTATAAATTTTGTACAGCAACAGTGAGTGCGAGTGGTAGAAAAATATATCTTACTTTTTCTTATAAGCCTGCAACTAATTAAAAATTAGAAGACTGTCAAACTATTAATTTAAAACTAATAAAATGCAGAAATAAAACAATACGGTGGAAGGATTTTTATTCGTCAGGTTTTAAGTTTATGATGTTTAACTTAAAAATACTTTTTAACATAATTTAAGGGATGTTTAATTTTTAACGCATCCGTCATAACATCCCGTACTCAAAATTTCTCGACAAATAAACCCCCAACGATAACCTCAATGGTACAAGACAAAAATTACCTTCAAATACTAATACGTATATTATGGTAGTTGTAAGTCATTAAGCATGAAAAATTTTGTAAAACAATTTCTGTGTCGGCGGTGGGATAACCCGAAGAAAAGCTAAGAGCTTTGGCAGGATTTGTGCTATTTCACTGGAGGAGCTAACCAGAACAATAAATAAAATGTTTAAGCTTCCACCCGAGATCACAATCTGCAAAACTGCATACACTTTGACCAAAATTGTTAAACGTTATGAAAATATCAAGTTTTATTTGATATTCGATACCGCAGCAAAAGAGTAAAATTAAACTGAAATCAGATCGCAAAAATATACGGACAAACGAGTTAACCAAAAACCAACAATAAAAAAGCGCGAGATCTCATAGCGTTAAATCAGGAGGGTGCGCATAATATGAAAGATGTCCACAGCAGGATGAATGGATTCCATAAAGTAAGCAATGCAATGTAATATAACATATTGCGTTGTACATTTTTGTATCATTAAATGTAAGATGGGAGAAAGTTGATGTGAGACATGACAATATGTAACTTAAAAAGAATTAAAAAAAATATTTTCAATTCAAATGCGTTATGTTCCAGCCAGAAAAGAACCATTTCAAAAGTAAACCAAACTGAAGAAATCTGTATATTTAATGTGTAGCTTTTTCTATGTCACAATTGCGAACGATGTCAAAGTTCAACTAATTTCTGGATGTGCCCTTAGATTTTGATTAATCGTAATATTTCCCATAAACTATTTTTGTTATTTAGTGACGAATACCGAATAAACGAGACAATAAATTGATTACCGCTGAAAAAAAATTGAATTAAAGCAGAAAGCAAAAAAGGCGCCTCCGACATGCATGGCTTTTATTTTATTTTGAAAGTGTTAATTTACAAGCTAATAATAATTGAATGTACTTTAGAATTTACGTCCTGTCAAATACTCATTACCTCACGTTAATGTTCACGAAAGGTGCATTGTGCATGAAGACAAAATGGAGATTTTTGTGTCATATGCGTTTTATTCCAAGACAAAAATACATATTGTAACTTAAATAGTATATTATGCATACATAATATTAAGCACAACAAAACAATCAAATAACATTGACATCCACATCTAATGTAAGCGAAAGCGTATCTATTTAGGTATTCAGGATATTAGTGGGAAGGAATAAATCGTCGGCGTAGGATTTACACTAATTGAACACATTAGTTCTATTCTTCTTTTTCTTCTTCTTCTTAATATCGCCTTCCTTATCCAAGGTTATTCTGACGATATTTGTGTATTAAAGAATACACTATTATTACGGATATTTATTATCCATTTATGAATAGAGGAAATGTGGGCGAATAATAAACCTTTAATTTTTAAGAAGCCTGCTACAAATTAAAAATTAGAAAACTGTCAGCTGCCAAATTAAGGAAAAAACTGTAACATATAGTAGAAGCAAAATTATATGTAAAGCAGAGACATTTCTGTTTATTTTTAATGGTTTATCCAATAAATAATTACCATTCAGTCACTTCAACCTGCCTCGCGCCGCGACGGCAGGCCTTTACGAACTAACGTTGAAGTGGGTGAGGAAAAACAGTGATTTTAAATTTTTACTAAAAGATCTCGTCGAGGTACACAACAACATTGAAGAAAATCAGTAAAGTCTTTAATGAACATTTGTAGTTTCATTTGATGATACTGTGGTAAAATAGTGAAATTAAAGTGAAAGAAAAAATACACACAAAATACCAAACAATATAAAATCCAGCACATAGAGCAGAGCTGACTAACCTGTCTCTTAGTTTAAAAAAAAATAATTTCCCTAATGAATTCGAAGGGTATTAAACTGACAGACACGATTTTATGATAATCGATTCATAGGCATTTATTATTATTTAAAAAAACATCCGAATTTTTCTGCTTATGTCTTCCTACAATTTTTAATGGGATGTAATTGGAGCTGAAGGAGCCAGGTGGCATAACAAAATTAATATGACGTAATTTAAACGTAATTGTTATTTGATTTGTGAGAGTTGTGTGGGTGAAACGGAACAAAGATGGAATCTAATAAAAAAATTAATTAGGCAATACCACAAAAAGCGAATAAGAATTGTTTGGTTAGCTGGAACAAAAAAAACATCAATGACATATTACATTATTATGAACATGACTACATGCATACGAGTCCCACATTATTTTTACAACTGTGCACATAATTTGAATTTAACGTTGGTAATCTAAATAAAATTTTACTGTCAAATAAAATGTAACAAATACGCAATGACACTTTGTTTATTTTAAGACCGTAAGTAATAATGCGATTGCGATGCGATGCATTGAACTTCAATGCAGGCCAGTGTTATTACGGACTAGCACGATGCTAACTTAATTTTCAGCTCTAAATGGTCTTTTAAGTTGACAGAGTTTGCCTTTCGTTGCATTGGTTGTGTTATGAAGACCTTGAGGATAATATGATATGACACAAGATTGGTAAAAATGTGTATGTAACAAAAGCATAATATATAATTTGACTAATAGTAGCCAGTGTAAACTCTGTAAGACATTAGAACATGCAGTGTTCATTTAAAAGAAAAGGTGACAATGTTTGAACTCACTGATATTAAATATTATTAAACTGAATGTACAGTGATCGAACAAGCATTGTATGCTAGTGTTGCAATAATGTTTAATCCAGAATTGTAAAATACATTTGTCGTTTATCACATTCATACACACAGCTCATGTCTGACAATAAGTGTCAATTTATGTAAGAACCATCATTATTATCTATTTCCCTCATTTATTACGAACGGTCAAAGTTTATACACATTACTGCTTTAATGAAATAATACGCAATGAATCTAATACTTAATCTGATACAAATGATAGGATAGTGCTCCTAGTGTTAACTGTACTAAATCATTACAGCCATTAATTAGGTCATATTAAATAATGATTATGAGCCCGGATGATAATATGAAAATATCTTTCAAGTTAAACAGGATAATTCTTTGCCTGCTTCTCCGATAAAAAAAAAGTGAGTGAACCGAGTGAAAGGAATAAAAAAAAGTGGACGCTTTAAATTCTTTTGTGTGAAGCTCATTTTATTAGATTATTGTTCCTGAAGTAGAAAATATGGATTTATGCTGGTAAATATGTAAACTACGCCAAATATTGTGTATTTAATTGGAAATCAATATTTCATAATAAAATCTCCGCTATTTATCCATCTGAAAATAATTTAACCATTTGGGTGAAAAGAATAAATCAGCGGTGTAGCATTTACACAAAATAAAAATGGAAAATTACTTAGGAATTTCATTAAATCCGAGCATTTTCATTTTCAACATCAACCTACGAGGTTGATTCTGATTCTATTTTATTACTGGATTTTATTTTGTAAATTCATAGAGTAAAGTTAGTGATTGAGTAATAAAACTTTCTTGTTCAGAACAAGTTGTTCATAAAAGCCACCAACTAATTAAAAATAGAAAACTGTCATTCTAAAAAAATCATTAAACCTTTGCGTTGAGGTTCCGCTTATTTGCTTGAAAAATTCGTAATGTTAAGAATCAGTGACATTAATGGTAATTCATAAAAGGACTCGGTGAACGAACTAGGTAGCTTCGCAATGTAATATTGAAATGACATTCAGGTATTTCGTTTTAGTATATTTTCATATTAGTTTGCTAATTTTAGCTTAGGTGCCTTATATTATATGAATATTTCATTTTTTTCAGCTCCACTCTGATTTGGAAGACAAAATGAAAAGTTTATTCTAGTTTTGTGCGAACGAGACAGGTATATTTTAAAGTTAATGTATTTTCTAGGGTTACTTCTTTACAGTATTTTGGTTTTCTCGCCTCAGGATCATGACCAAGGGTAGCTCTAACTTACATAAGAAATATAACGACGACGGAATTGTGAATAAAAGCAGAAGCAGGGTAGCTAGGGTTTGCTCCAACAAAACTATTGAAGACGAATATTTAATAATAACCAGCTTACAGTGCACAGGCAGTGGGCCGGTTGCTAGGTAAATCTTCCGGTAACTAAGGCCAGATTTATATCCCGAATCATCACCAATCTTTTTATAGGTAGTGCACCATCAAAATCAACCAAGTGGCGTGGTGACTCAAAACATTTTAAGTACAAACAAATCAAAAATATGAAACCATAACGTACGTTTTGGAGTGTAATTCATTGCACTTATGAATTTTCTGTTCAGCAACTACTAAATTTGGCATGTAGTATTAATAAAATCCAAATTTACGCGAAACAATTTTTTGAGTTTGAGGTAACTTTTCAATTGACGTCTTCCTACTGATACAATATTTCGCTATGAAATTGAAAAAAGTTTTCGGCTGCCAAACGTTGGGCCCAGGTTGGCCCAGCCTGTAACCTCTTGCAACATAACGGCAAGACCCTGAACTATGTCGCTGATGTAAGAATGCGACCCAACTTTAACCAACTATGAGAGTTTTATTGGGGAGAATTTGGGCGAAAATTGCAAAAATGTCACATTGCAAAATGAATCATACACGACAGTTTTGACAAATCCAAGAAGTGAATATATCATTGGAAAGAGAAAATAAAGGAGAATCCGATGATGTAATCAAATTTGTAATTTGGGCTCAATTGAAGAAACTTCTAAAAATGCCCCCATGGGGCAAGGTACTGAGACAGATTTTTTAACTTAGTATTTTCTGGTGATCATAAATATATATTAATATCTTGGATATTTATCACGTGGAATAAATAGAATTTTGCACTATAGCGCTGGCCCATAGTGCAGTGTAAGCAGCTTAAAGCCTAACTTAAAAAACCTGCGGATAAAGAAAAAGCTGAATTGAGGTTTTACTCGTACCAACTTACCCAAAGTGGACTGGTTGTAGCACAATAAGACCACATTCATCGTAAAATAAAGACGATAAGGTTTTTTATATTGTCAAATATGGGATGGTACCTTACTGACTATGTATTACGACAATTTTGCTCCACATGAGTGGAGTCTTCAAGAAATTTACTATATAAATCAAGTACTTCTTACTTTCTCTCATCAGAGCGAGTCGGTTAAGAACATTGCATTGCTATCAGGCAAATGAAATATTCGAAATTTATTGATAATTAACATTACTGAAATAAATCATTTCTTTCTCTAGTAGTAACTTGTCTGGTAGTAAGTGTCGGTGTATAAATTTAAAGCATGGGGCTATCTCCATTGACGCGAGTTTCCTTGGGATACTTATTGCTGGTGTTAATGGTCTGCACTTTCACTAATGTTAATACTATACCGCAGTTGGAGATCCCTTCAGACGGACCATTTTCGGTTTGTTCAAACATTATTTTATGTTTTTGTTTAAAAATGTTTCATTTTTAAAGAAAAAATCATTGTTATTTTGTAAAATATAGATTAAATGCAGCAAAAATGGCGATTGCAAAAAGTTCTGTCCTAAGGGTAATTATAAATATTGCTGTTCTAATATTGCCGGATTAAGTCTCGTTTGCACGTGCTGCGACAAGCCTTGTGGAGACGACAACGCGGTATTAATGGCTGAGATAACAACACTGGACGGGACAGGATGTAGATTACTGTGCGGAAGTACATTAGTGGCTCCTGTCCTTGCGTCTGGACTCACCTGTTAAAATACAGACACGGACCTTTTTTAAATCTTCCAGATGTTTCTTCACGTTTATGTATTCAATTATTAATCACTGGTACAGAATATGTAATTTAGTTTATGTCATATTATACTTAGAAATAATAATGCGTACATTTCAATACATCAATTTGCGGCAATAAAATCATTCATGTGTATGTACAATAGTACTTTAAAAGGTTAAAGCAATGATTCAAGGTAGTTTTATTCAAGCTGATGTGAGTTGCCAAAACTTAAGCATTATCACCCTCAACTGAACCTTATCCATCCTGATAAAATCTTCCAATGTCGATGTAATTGAATATGTCGTCAAATCCAGTCCCAATACAATCCAAATTCACTGCAGATGATACATTGTAAGGAAAAGGATGCATGCAATGTAAATCACTACTAATAAGTAATGAGTAACTACAAACAAATTAACCAAAAGCTAAAAACGGGCGCGGCAGTTACTTCATGGCCTCCGACGACGAAGGTGCGCGTAAAGGATGGTATTCCAATCTAAGGCATTCGTGGGAAATTCTTGTTAGTATTTTTCCCGAATAGC
>VYYJ01004059.1:0-14469 GCA_021029165.1 Cyphoderus albinus
CTAATGCCTCTGCCGGGGATCGTACCCGCAACCTCCCACAGCTCTGACAATGCTCTACCAAACACCGCTATTCCGGCATTGTCAATAATAGTTAATTAGTTAATATAGTTGTAAGAGATAAAAGGAAAAGATGAAAGCATTCATTTATTAAAGACATAAGATGGCCAAAGTCAATAAAACATTGGGATCAAGTAAAAGTAGATAGTCTGTACAATATTTGGTAAATAGCTTCTGTAACTAAAGTGCAGTGGTGGAGAAATGAGCCTTTTTTTCTGCACACATGAGTGGAAACGGATGCGAAAGTTTATGAAAGAAAATTATGTGCACACACCGTACTGCACGACACTCGAAATATTTTCTTATCACTAAAGTCCATTTTAAGAATGAGTGTTCGTTCGTAGACAAGAAGTAATTTTTCAAGATATGCATTTATATGTGCATGATTGCATGCATGCATAGTGATGCTGTTGAAAAATATACATTTTATATTATTATTACAAGTCTTCCATTCTCGATATCCTTTCTAACTAATGGAGCACCACGGAATTCCCCATATCTCTAGAATTTGTACATGAAACAGATAAAGCGTAATACCGAAAAAATGTTCAGTCCTCCTCTCTGTGACTTCTCTGAGAAAAAGTTCTCTGCAAAAGTCAAGCACCGTGAAATTTTATAACTGTTCTGGGACTACTTTTGCCATTTCTAAATGCCCACAAAATGTGGTTCTCTACTTAGTGGGGAAATTTATCTAATGCGGATTTTAAATGTGTACTTCTTTAAATACAAATTGAAGGTGGATACTAAAAAATGAGGCAACAACTCCAATAACACGATTCTACTGACTCTGCACTATTTTTAAAACTTGTTTTGTTCATAAAAAAAGCTAGACAGTACCATATTATTTACACAATTACACGTCTCCGTAATTCCTAACCTTGTTGACTCAGATTTTGTAAAAAATGGGAAGTCGCATTTTAAAAAACTGTAGCTGCACAAACTATTGCATTTTCCGTCCCACCCTCCCTTTCATTATTTTCTATTATGGGAAAGTGCCTTTCATGGTAATTTCAGTGTCTGCGCAGGTATGTAACAAGTACATTTACGGTCTTTGAGTTTTCTTTGTGTGCTTCTCATTTGTGTAATGCACTCGACAGTGCAGAAGAGAATGCAACTTGAAACAAATTCTAATGTAAGTAGGACTAGAAAGAAACAAGAGTGTTTTGTTAAATAATAGCGTCTTCGAATTTCCTCTCCTTAAATTCAGTTTCCTTCCTTCTTTCCTTTTCTTTTCTCTGGTTGAGCTGAGCTGTGAGAAACCTTATTAAAAGAAACACTAGAAGACTCCATTTTTTCTTTATCGCCCATCTCTTGGGAGAAAGTTGAGTCTAAACAAAAGATAAACAAGAGGAATGGACCATCAAGAGTACAAAAGAAGCTAAGAAATTTAAGCTAAGCCGTAGAGCATTACTTAGAAAATTACGAAACCTACTTCAATTTAAGACTCATGTTTACTCGAGTCATATTCTGTTATAAAAAAGGAACGTTGCTTAACCGAATAAATTGTTAAGTTTACCTTTTTACGAGGCAAGGCAAGAACCCCGGTTCGCTTGTTCTTACTTTATTTATTTGCATAAGATTATGTCAGTTATAACAATACAATGACGGCGGTTGGTTTCCCTCTCCGCTCGATTCATTTTGACATTGTGTGATAAAGCTAAGATAAAGTAGACCATAAAATGGTTTTTTCTCTTTCATCACCTTCCCTACATCTTCCAACTTCCGAATTCCTTTCAAACGACGGTACAAAATTGTATTGTATTCATGTATTCATTCCTTTCCCGTGTTTGCAACTTTAAGCTAGGTTACGCCGCATGAATTCAAAACATCACATTTATTATTATTATCAATGGAGTAGGGAGTTGCTGGTCTGGAGATCCTCCCAGGCTGGATGACCTTTATGAATAATATAATACAATAAAGTGCTGCTTGCTGCTGCATGCAAACTTTAATACTCGTGATCCATCATAATCTTCGCATATTATGCACTTCACAATTCGCAACTTTCAAACTACCAAATTATAATACACACGTTTGGGGCTGTCTACGATTTACATTCACAATTTCAAAGGAAAATTTAGAGGAACGTGTGCAGTGGCGAAACGGGGGCTTTTGTAATGAAATCCTTTTATTTAATTCAATTTCCCCTTTCCTTTCCTCCCTGTTTAACATTCTCTGTCGCTCTGACCGTTTCACACTGTCATTTTATGGATGGGCAGAAGAAAGAAAGACGTATCGTATGTCAAGATAAAACTGGTCTTGCTCTCTCGAGCATTGGATTGAAGAACAGTCCTGGGAACGAGGAGAAAAATGATGAAGCCAAACTACTGCGTTTTTATCTTTAACCTTGTCAAAAACCAAAAACACTGAGAACGTCAGCATGCGTCTACTTCATTTTTCCACTAAAAAATCTCTAATGACCCCACAAACTTACGAGTTTGAATTCCTTTGAGTAAACCGGATTTGTTTCTTCGAGTGACCTAGAAATTCACATAATGGAGCCACTTCATGATGGGAAGGAGGTAAATTCGCTCACAACAAGGTCATATTTATGGTTTAATGGACCATGATGGTCCACACAGAAAATTACCTTTTATACGTTCCTGGCACATTTATTATCATTATGATGCATACGATATAATACAACATTCCGCTCTATTATGTAAACCGTAACCTGGATGCGTTCAGTGGAAACAGAAATGATAACCTACTCGACTTTACTCCACCGAATATGATTTTCAGCCGAGAAGGATTTTGTCAAATGGCAGAAAAAAGCAATAAAAGCAGGATGCTGCACGCCCCCCACACAAACCTTATTACCAGAGGAAAACAGATGTTGCAGACATGCAGTCAACTCACAAAATTATACAACTTAGGTGACATTGAAAAAGTTTATCCTCAAACCCGAACCTCGCAGTTTTTTAGTTGTTCATTGTTTTAGTTTGACTTGATGAAAAAATACAGTAGTGTCCTTTATTCGTTTATTTTTTGGAGAGAAAGTTAATGATGTAGCAAGAATGGGAAACACTTTTGGCACGACTATGAACAGCAAACATTGCATTATAACAATGTGATTATACAACGTACGTCAATAGTGAATTTTAGATTCATATAACTTTTAAAAAGAAAAAACGTTGACAGCGTTAAAAATTCTGCGAATCCGTGATTTTCAATTCAAAGCGTTAATTAATTATAAACAGTTACAAAACTGATACAGAACAAACAAAGATGTGAGCTACAGATTCAAATGGCTGATTCAGCAATGTTCTTTATTATATAACAAAACAAACGCTCTAAACAGTGATCCCTGCACTATCGTGAAAACATCCGGTTTTTATAAACAAAAACGTTTTTTTCTTCCAAGCCATGCATGAATTAGGTTTGCGGCTGGATTAAAAAACTATACTTCGTGTAACTTGGCTGATCGTCTAATTTTCAATGCTACAACTAAACTTGCTACATATGGTATGGTCTTATAATATTTATTATAGATATCGCAAGTCTCGATTTTTATATCCTCCGATTTTTTCTTCGTCTCGTACTTCGACGGAGCGGATGCAAGTTTTGCCGATGGCAAACGGAAAGCCATTTTTGCTTGCTTTCTCATCTTAGAAACCACACCAAAAATTGCAATAATATTAGACTTTTTCTTTCTCTCTCTACCTTTTTTATAAAGTCAACCTAAAGCCAAAGCCTAAATTTAATCCTTTTTCCGCTTTCCTTTCCAATCCGTCCTTACTTTTCATGCGTTCGTTGCCTTCCTTCCCGTCTTCCATGTTGCGTTTATAGCCTATAATTTTTTACTCCTGAAGGTTGTTGCTGTTGCAATTGCTTTTTCTCTCATTCGTTTGAGCAGCAGTAGCGAAACTCAAACTGTAAGCCAATGTATCCATCCAATTCACTCAATTTCTCTCCATATCGCACACTTCCATTTCTGAAGTGTTGCACAGGAAGGAAAGAAACATGCCTTTCCCTTGTTATAGGCAGCCACGATGTTGAAATTCTTGTAAAATTACTCGTTAAAGCATTTACCAGAGACAATAACCGCAAAATGTTTTTCTCGCCAATCGACATTTACTCGCCATTCGCCACATTGTAGAGCATGTTATATAATATAAAATGCATAAGTAGGCTGAGATCTACAGAAACAAAAACTATTTGCTCCATATATTACGTAAAATCACTGAATATTCTCACTCTGCCTCTTTAAACCCATCATTTGACCAAGTTGACTGTGTCTGTTCTGTTACAGTTTCCAGTAGTGAAAACAATGCAAACCAAACATTCCATGACTGAAAACAATTCTATCAGCAGTGATATTTTTATGCTAAAGAGTTTGAGTGGTAAAGGGTGACTGGCTTCAGTTTAGTTAGATGAGCCATTTCCTTTCATTGTTTGCTACTTACTTGGTATAAGGCTTGAACTTATTTTGCCGAGGGCGGCACATTACAAAGCAATATTGATGTTTTGACCATTCACCTCTAAAAAGCACTAAAAACTCATTTGTATTCAGTGACTCGCAAAAGGAACAATAAAAGTGTATTTCATTCCAATCCAACCAGACACAATGCAATAATGGTTATAGTGGAAAGCGGAAGGAATGCTGTAATTTTATGTTTTTACAACCTGAAACTTACTATAAAATGCATATGGTGAAAGGTAATTATAGCAAAACCATATGCACAATAATATCAAAGAGTTCCTTTCTTTAATAGGATTTGCCAGACTTGAAACGAGCCAGCACAAAAGATTTTGTAATCTGTGAACTGTACCTAGAGAATGTATTTATCCTCTTTCATTCAAAATTATAATTATTTCTGAGACGGGCCAAATAGAAATGTCTGGTTCAGAGAATTACTAGAGAAGTAATCACTGTCGTTCAAGGAGACTTTGATAGTCTGGAGTCTGGAAAATAAAGTGGCATTATCCGTTTCCAGAATTAGAATCAAGTGTTATTACCTAAATTCAGACAGAGTAATCGCCTTTAAATTAGTACACTTGAGTTACTTGTTATAATATTTCCGTTGTGGCCATTTTTAGAATTCTGTCCTCTACGCCCTGGCTGACTGGCTGTGACACTGTGTCACATGTCTTTCTTTACCTGTCCCTGTTAGTAAAAATGGTTTCTAATGTATTTTTAATGACTCGGATTCAGAATACTTTAATGCCGGAACAACTATTCCGTATTCAATTTTCAACTTTAAGCCCCTTTTAAAATTAACTTTCTAGCCCATGGCTATCATTCATTTTCACATTTCGGTTCACGCACAATTTATTCCCAAAAGAAAGTACTTTCGTTTTTCATTGTTAGTAATTAATTAACCAATGCTCTCAATTTCACGACTTTCAAACTTTAGCATCTTAATATTCAATTAGCAGAGGGCATCAAAACTACCTTAACCATGAGATCAGTGAAACCCACAATATACATTGAGAAGTTATTGTGATATCCACAGCCTGTGGACCACAGGTAATTTAATTTATTTTGATTTAGATGATAAATCCACAGCGGCCTTTAATATGAAATTTAAAACACTGCTCAACATACCATTAAAACATTATGTTAATACTTTTCCGTGCACTGAGCCCTGGCCTCTGGCCGGAATGGGAATCTAAATATAGCTTTCTCAGAAACCAACGAAATACTCGAGTTATAACTTAAAGGAATGTTTGTATAGAGCACCTAATACTAACAGTTTTTTATAATCCTTGAACACGCGACTGAGAGAAATTTCCGCACGGCCCATTCCCAACATTGCAGCATACCACAGAAACAGAATGATGCGGTGTAGGTATCGCAACTGAGAGAAAACCAGATTTGTGAATCACGACCCGCTGACTCTTCTTTCTCATCACATCTCCACTCTTTAGATTACGGATGATGACGTGATGATACGTGCTGAAGTTGAATCACGTTAATTTTCACCTCACTAGTCAAAAAACTTGGATGGAAAAGTATAACGTAAATCATCGCTCGATCGCTTCGGGCCATACACTGCCTTTCACTTTCAAAAGACGGTTTCAACATCTCTCATTTTACTTTACAAATCACTAGTAACAATAAAAAATAAAAGCGAGATTGAAAAACGCTTCCTTTTTCCTGCGGTGTGTGATGTGAGTCCCACGTAACACCGCCACTAACGACAACGACATGTCTTTTCACCAAAGTACAGTGATGGAGGAATTGAAAATAAACTTTCAACATATTTTCGGCACCAGTGCTCAATGGGGGTGAGTGAGAACTTTGAACAACATTATGCAATATATTTTGCCTCGCAAAAATTGGCGAATGGAGATTGCTCTTCCAAATTTTGCATTTTCGTTTTCCAGAATGATTAAATCTGTCCGTCTTCAGTCACACAGATATGATCACGTACGGTGAAGCTGATGTACTTGACGTAGGATGATGAAATAAAATATACGAGTCTATCGTACCACGTTTATACTTGCATGTGAAAAATTGATGTTTTGTGCAAATTTTCCTCTGCATTTTCCCAGCATCCAAAGCTCAATCCCCTCAAGTGCACTTTTTCGTGAGTGATTGATTTTTGAATTGGAGTTCATCGGGTCCAGAAATACGCCATGTAATTCACAATTCCTACTGCTTGAATGGCAATCTTTCCTAAGGAAGCAGTTATTTCCTCACATTAATCGTTTTCGGTAGACTAAATCAGTTTTTACTAACGTACTATCAAACTAAACGGAAATTAAACGGAAAGGATTGTCCAACAATCTGGAGTTATTGGCTGGTTGTTATTGCGTTGGCCATTGGCCAGTTTAGTTATCAAGAAGAGTGGTTAATCTCAGTGGCGATAAAAAATACCATCGCACTTAAAATTGAAGTACTGAACAAATTGCGTCTCAATCTGAATCCAGCAGTATCAACAACCTCTGAGGTGTATTTTTCTTTGCCAATCCACATAATAGGAATCACATCAATGACCCCCGCGTGCATCATGCTATGTCATCGTGTTTCTTCTAATTCTTTATTACATGAGCCAAATCGTACTATTGCCCACAGTTGTCGCTGCTACAATCTACCATCTGTCAAAATGTAATAAATATCACTCTTAGATTTATTAACAACATCCACCAGAAAAATGTTTTCTATTGCTTATTTTGAAGGAGACTCAAGTTTTTCTCCATTTTCTTGATTGGAATTGGAAGTGGTCAATTCAAGCTGCAGTAAAGGAAATTGTGAGTTTTCTCGGATTAAAACCCACCAGACAGTGTTGTATTGCACCAGAGGGAATGTTGCGACGCAAACAAACGACTAATCCTCAGTCATGTTTTTGACACCAAACCAATCTTACGATTTCATCTTTTCCAGTCATCCACGTTATATGACTTATTCACTTTAATCCATTTTGTCTCCGCTCAGACTGGGATTTCTGGTTTGATTAAATGTGACCTTAGCCAATCATTTTGTAACGGAGCTGAGATACTGTAACGTGTCCACACGCAAATCGCCGAGTGGAAGGAAAGACTAACCAAGAGAAATAGGCACAGAAATGGAGTCGCCACATTACGTCAACAATCAAACTTTCTACTTCTATGTTCAAATGAAATAAAATCACATGACTAAACACTTGAAAAAAGTGAGTCGTCTGAATCTGAAAAATTATATAAGAATAAATGAACCACCAGAAGAGTGGCAAAAAGAGAAGACTCAGTTAAGGAAAGGAAAATAATAAGTACTCTTAAACTCAGCAGACTGCAAAATTTTACCATAGGACATATGTATCATTGATGCATGTAACCAGGTTTGGTAATTGCAACTTGATGCCATTAAAGAAAAGTATCTTTTTCAATTTTACCATCTGGATCCAAAGCTCTCAAAGTGCCTACAAATGACCCATTTCCTCAAATAAACTCTCGAGAAGAGTCCGCGTCCCGTCCTCTCACTCAGCCTCTTAACAATAAAAGTGTTTGTTACATATATATTTATTACAGTCGTCAGTCAGTCGTAGCATGGAATTTCATTACATTACAACTAATAGTCAAATTATGCATCTTTTGTGATGGAGAATATGACGTAAAAGTGAGTGAGACTACGTTTCAAATATTACTTGTGTATTGTATTACCCACTCTTCACAAACCACTCGCTATCCTATCATGAACATGAGCGTCACGAATCGTAGCAGTCGCAATTTTTATTTTCTTTCACTTTCACCACTCTTTCACTTTGAAGAAAATTGAGCTCTGTCGAACGAACGACAGTCAAGCAAAGCAAATAAAATTAAAGACTTGTTCGTTCATCATCATCATTTTCATCTTGATAATAACACCAAGCAAGGATCTTCAGAGAAAATGACATTAAAAAAGTGAATTCTACTCAAATTTATTTTCCAGTTCCTAAAAGAAAGAAAGAGAAATTGAGTACCTCTCGTTTTCCTCCTCTTTTAAAAGCATTCACGAATCGGTGGTAAGGATGGTTCCAGGGTGTCGTTGTGTTATATCCTAGGTTTACTATACTAACTAACTAATGCATCATCGTCATAATTCTCAGTTCGAACATAAAAACACTGAACAGAGTCTGAAGTACTCACTCACAGTAATTGGAGTAGGCATGTGGCCATTTCTAACTAAAATGGAATCAGTGTTTCATTTTTGATAAACAAGACCAGGGATTAAGATGACACGCGCACTTTGTTTTTTCCCTTTTATATGGAAAGTGAATAAACCTAGTCAAAGTCCACATTCAAAACATTTATCCTAGCGTAAGGAATATCCTACTATCCTCTTTCTTTTCACAAATAATCAGAGAGATTCGGTGGAAATGGAAAACAAGTATTTGTCAATTAAGGTAGCTTTCTCAAAAAAACAGAGTCTGCCTTTCCTACTAAGAAATAGAAACCAAAGATGAGTTGTCACAACAGAGGCCAACTTTCCCAGAGTGTTTCATAAGAATTATAAAACTAAAAGCTAATATTTTACCTGAGCGCTATTTTTAGCTCAGCCGATGGTCATACATTTCTCTTATATAGTTGTGTAGTTTCTGGTTCGATTCCTCTCTTTAAAAAAACATAATTTATAGAGCCGACCAACAAAAACCGTGATACATTATTAATCTTAATAATGTTTTCTTTTCTTGTATGTGTAACAGATTGCGAGATGTTATTTTCATTAAAACCCTAGCACGATACATTATGTTTACAAAAATTTAGTGACCTTGCAACATTTTTCTTTTCAAGCCCACACGTGCACACTAACGATAAGCCGAGGATGAAGGCCAGGTTCTGAAATATCTACGTATTATTCCTACCTTTTTTCTCTTTTTTGTTCTGCGTCACAAAAGCCGGAAAGATTTCATCGCCTTAAATTTCATCCTGCTTTGCTGATCGAATAAAACTGCATTTCTCAGAGGCTTATTTTACTTTAAAAATCAGCTTAAAATTCTCTCTTCCTTGCACTTAGACGTTGAGCTCAACCTCTTTGGTCGTTTTTATTCCGGTAATTACTTACTTTTTCGCTTCTGCTCAAATAAACAGTTCCTGGAGGATGGAATTCTAAATTTTTTCTTTTCATTCCATTTTCTATCAGTTCTTGTGTAATATGAAACGAAACCTCGCCGAGTTCCTTGAACTAACGACAAATATGACCTCATAGAACTCACAAACATTCTTCGGAATTCAAAAGTCACCAGGTAGAATGTGCCCGTGCTTCAGTATGTTCTTAGTTCTTATATGTAGACTAAAATGGTTTTTCCATGACAAGTTTTCAGTGTGATTGAAACTAAATACAACCTAACATGCGTTTAAAATTGTGTCAAAGAAAAGATCTGAAATTTCTTACACGAAGATTGCCGTTGCTTCCTGGAAAAGTTTCGTTTTCGCTTGCACTGTTCAGTTTCACTTTCATTTCTTTCCTTTGTGGCTCACAAGCAGCTACTCAAGCAAGCCAAACTACTTATGTAAAGTTGCTATTAATAACGGAAAATGAGCATGAAGATGGAGAGAAAGTGAGAAAGTACAAAAAAGACTGAAATGAAATCATGCAAAAATTATAGCAAAGCAAGCTGCTGTTGACTGCTCACTATTTCTTTACACCCACACGCCATTTCATCAATATTGCACTTTACTCGACTTCTCCTTAATACTCCTTCTCAATAATAAAATACTCACATCGACCAAGTCCGTGAAGCATGTAAACACTCAATCGTCCTGTTAATTCCGTCTGAATTCTTGTGCAATGTTCCAGACCAAGGGATAACACGTTTCTTTCTTACTTGTACAAATGAAATTTTTCTTCGTGGTTGAAAATCTTATTTGCAGTATGATATCACCACTCGTTTTAGATTAATTCGTTATTTTCATAATTGCAATTTTTAGATATTGAGACAAGTCAATGTTCTTCCCCTATCTTATTTATAACTACCATCATATGTATATGTAAGTAGTTTACCCTTCTGGGAAGGTCTACAAATTTTCTGCTAATAAAATGGTCGTTTTGGTTTTGCAGCTTTTGATGCTTGCTAATAATAAAAGGTAGGTTTAGGCAGCAGCCAATAAGCTGCAAGAGTACAAAATTACATCAATTAGTTAATTGATACAGAAGCTCAGAAGCTTTCATCAAGTACTTATTATTACTCGCTAGGATGTATCAAATTTTATTGGTTTATCACTTGAAGAGCACGTGGTCGCAAACTGAGGAATCTTTTGAACTTTACTCCGTACTACGATACTCAGCAAATTCAAACGAAACTCCCATTAACAGATCAAGAAGCACCAAGACTCAATTTCAAAGTGGCCATCCAGCGTCATCATATTTCACTCTTCCCTGCCGTACGCCATCAAGATTCTCGGGTTACTTTGAAACCATCATCTTTGCCACACACAATTTGAAAGACATTTGGCATTTAATGAGGGCAGAGAAAAAATAAGCCAGCCGAAGATATCGCAAAAGCTTCTCAGTTACTTACTGAAGTGCTCTAAGCATTATTGGCGCTAGCAACAAAAGTGGTGTTGAACGAGTCCACGTATATTCAGTTCACGAGCACAGTACGCTTTATTTGAAGCTTTAATCAACTCACCAGACCAAAACCAAGAGTGAAAGCGCCACTTTGATAAAAATGGTCAAAGTCGTAAAAGAAGAAATAAGCGCCTGTTGAAGAGTTCCTGAAAACCTGACACGATATGGTTCGTGGAGCGGAGCGGATCTTCGCCGCACATCTGACAGTGATAGCTTTGGTTTTCAGAAGCAGAAGCAGACACTGATGCGGTAACTAAGTACGTTCCTATCTACCTACGATTCGATTAATTGTCTGAAATGATCCTTTTCTTTGGTAATATGATATTCCACTCAAAACATTTTAGACTCGTTTATTTCTTCCAGGTGAAACTGACAAAAGCAGTGCTCTACTAAACCAAAGCAATAAAGCAAAATTTAGACGAAGAGGAGAAACATTATTAGGGGAACAGAAGGGGAAATGTGTTGCCGTCGTGTTTTGTTACAGTTGTGGTCAACAAAGTAAACTGATTTCAGAGCCAAGAGCCAATCCAGAGCAGAGCGGAGAAAGTCACAGAGAGAATGTTGACTTTGATATACCCACACAAAGCAGCGGCTCTCTCTCTCTGGATTGAGTGAGCTGAGCACGCTTTTGTCGCTTTCATCAATTTTCTTTGCAGGTTTCATTGAAAAAGGGTTGAGCATAGCACCGCATCAGTTTCCTCACTACACTCCACCACTGTCAAAAAAGAATTTTATATAAATAGGTAAGTAAAATACAAATGTCTTTCTGATAGAAGTACGTTAACAGCTTGTCATGCAACCAGGACAAGACCACCCAGACTGAAACAGCCTACCTACATATTTCAATTTGCGATCTGGAACAAATTAAGCTGCCCAACAACCTGAATGGAATTGAAAGGTGTGCGGCCGAATGGAAAAGTTTGTAAAATTGGCAGTCATCAGGTCAGACAGGATGGACCATACCATATAAAAAAGCATACTATAAATACTAAATACAAAATACACGTAGCCGCAACTTTGTTCATCGGGATTTCTCACTAAATCCTTAGTATAACACGAGCAGTGAACTTTATTGCCATAAAGCCAGCTTTCATGTAAAAATTCGTGTCGTAAATGTGTAAGCATGGAGTGGAACCTTTAACCTTTCACGTCATAAAAGCCATCTTTGGTATTAACTTAGCACTTTAGCAGCCTCTCACATTTGACCTTCGCTTTTTGTCATCAAATCAAAAAGTTGAATGACTTTGATCTTACACTCCACAGTTAGCAAAATTAGGTATTAATAATTATTGTGAAGTTTAACAGTAATAATAATTTAATTATGAAGTCTACTCATCATTCCTCGAATTGAGGAGGTCAGCGATCTTAAAGTGTTTGGGAAGAACAAATTCCCTTGAAGTTGGACCAAAGTTTATATTTTGTTATTTGGAAATAAAATATTTTAGGGTAAATATTGACAGACATGACATGATAAAATTACACGCTTCAGATCCATTTCAAACGAATTGATATAATAATCACTTCAGCAGTTTCCTGTTTCGCCCCCTTTCAATTCAGCTCCAGAGTTCTAGTCCTTTCTAGTGTGTTTGAAAAATGAATTAAATGTCAATATTAATGACTACGATTTGAAATTGCATTTGCTTATGCTTAAAAACCACCCTCTACAAATAAATTTGGCTTTTTCTTTTGTAGATGCCTGTCTGCGATGTCTATGGCCACAGAATTGGCTTATCCCTTGTTTCATACTCATGCTGTCAATGGCGGTTTTTGATCTCTTGATTCGGCGGATGTGCCCAGTTTGATTATATTAATCCAAACCCGCCTCCCCCAAATTCTTTGATCTTTCCAATATTATTATAGATGGACACAGCAGATAAATTATAAATGAAACACAAAGATGAAACGATAGAAGATTCGAGATAGATTCAATTCAACCGTGGAGATAATCATAGGTTAGACTATGTGTAATTATTCGCGTTTTCCTTCTATTCTTGTACAGGCGCCCATAATTAAACACATTTATTTAGGTTTGTGATTCTTCCCTAAAAAAATCTAATGGCTACAACATAAAATAACGTACGCATTAAAAAGAGATTGTCTTTTTGTCTTCAGAGAGGTTTTTGTGTTAGTTTGTCTTACATAACTAACAGAGCAGTAGGTGTCTTTATAAATCACTCCGATATGGCAAAAAAGATGAACAACATTTTTTGAAGATGATAAATGTACCAGACAAAAATGTTACCCTTCAAATTATCAATTACAAAAATATCTTCACTAAATTGAAATGGTTATGCCACTGTCATCCTACAGATAATTTGTATGCAGTGCAGAGGCAACAAATAAAACATTGCGTTAGTTTTCAGTATTTTGTTTGACTATGTTAACCAGAAAGAAAATGAGAACGTTTTTCATTCTTTTAACGGACATGTTTTGCGTTGTACTTGTCTCTTCATAAATTATGAATGTTTCACTCTAGAAGTCTAACAGGGAAGGAGTGATGTTAGTTAGCAAACAAAAAAATGTGACGTTTCCTATTCCAGTTCCACTGGTCGGACCGTGAAATTGTGAAACACGCAAACAGAAAAAGTTGTTTATTACCCCGTCCGTGACAACACTTCAGAACTGAGCCAGGCAACAGAGGCATTCAACAGGGGAAAAATTGTACAGTGAGAGTGAGTCAACATCCAGCAAGAAAACATTCTTTGATGTTACAAACTTTTGCCAAGTAAAAAGAACGAACAATTACATGATCTGAGTCCACCCTTCCGTTGCAACTTCTGCATTGTTATGTCGTAACATGGAATAGAGTTTAGGTTATAGTTGGGAGTGCTTGTGAGAGACATGGAATGAGAGTGAAATAAAATAAAACTGCTTACATAAATTTCTGCAGTGTTACACAACAACTCACATTCATACTGTTACATGTAGCACTGAGAACAACCGGGCTATATATCACTCTAAAACAAAAACTCTAATAGTAAAAGAATTACTTTTAAAAATTAACCAATGCATTTACTACAATGCTTCCCTACTTGTACATGGCCGTTCTTTGAACTTTTTGATGAGATAAATTGAAAACAAAAAGTTGTGGAGACGATAAGAAAAACGGACTTCTAACGTTTCTCAACTCATTGAAAGTAATCAATTCTGATTTTTCTGTTGTTATACCGGATTTGTCAATTAAATGGAAGTGTGTTTTTAAAGCAATTCCAAAAAGTATGGTCTTCAATTATACAAACCTGGTTTCGTTATTCGATCATAATGTAGCATGTATGCTTACCATCTTATCAAACTTTTCAAAATGGAGTTAAGGTGCTTATTGAACTTGTCTTCAAGACGGTTGACTAGGAGACAGTTTGAGGTCATTATAGAGGCGATGCACTAAGCAATGGTCTGGGGGAAAGATAAAATAAAAGGATGGTATTCGAGTTTTTCTGAAA
>VYYJ01004060.1:0-14468 GCA_021029165.1 Cyphoderus albinus
AGTGATGGTTATGCACATTTTGTTTGTTGAAGTACTTTGTTATGCACTAGTAACCCTATTCATATAAATATGTGCAATTTTTTAATCCATCTCGTATTCGCTTCAAATATTTGTCCCTTTGTTACTACTCAAGTCGCGGTAACTCTCACAAAAAAATTTGATGTTCACATTTCCCTCGAAAACGTTAATTACTGCACAACGAATCATTTTATGTGTTAAACCAAAAAATACAACAAAGTTACAATTAGAACAAAATATTGTAAATTATTAGCCAAGCAACTTATGTCATTGTTTGTGTAAGATTATTACATGAGAAGAATGTAAAATTACAGCGCTTTGTTTTGCATCTAAAATGCAGGAAAATATCATCAAATTAAAGATATTTTTAGGGGACCGGGGAATTTGTTCTCTGTAGGGCCTCCTGGAGATGGCTCACTATGATTCAAGGTAAAGATTCCCTGATATGCAATTGATTTCTTCAACGCTGAACTGCATAATTTCTCCACATTCCACTGAATACGGTTCGTTGATATCATCGTCATTGTCACAGTCCGGTAAAATATAATTGTCCTCATTTAAGTCCCTTTCGGAAATATCTGAAAACTCTCGTTTCGATTGCTGTATGGGACCTTCTTCAAATTCCATTTCCATTAAAACTGCATGATCATGATCACCCTCATTAATTATTGTATTCGCTTTGCTTTCATCAGGGTTTGGAGTAGCCAGAACAGAATCATTATTGTACTGATTTGGAGTGGAAGAAACCGCTGTCGATGTTGAACCAGGAGGAACAAAATTAATCTTGCTGGGTGACGCGCCTCCCGTATGTTGCTTCTCGTGACGCTGTTGTTCCTTAAGAGAGGTAAATCCTTTGCCACAAAATGAACATCGAGATGTTTTCTCGGAAGGATTTCGCTCCCTTGAATGTACATTTTCCTGATGCTTTGTGCTTGACTTCACTGTCGAAAATTTCATGTGGCAAAGTGAGCACTGGATAAGACTTCCAGGTCGTTTGTGTGTCGATTCGTGCTTTTCTACTTCTAAGTTCGAGTAGCAAAGCAATCCGCACATCTCGCAGCGAAACTTTCCGTAAATTACCTTCTCAGGTATTTTGGAAATTTGACGGTGTAGAAATGGAGGTGGCTGTGTCTGTGGTGGAGGGATTGGTAAAACCGGTTTTATGGTTGTTATTGGTTTGTGAGATATTTCATGCGTAACAAGTTCCAAATCAGATTCAAATCGTATTGGACAGCTTAAACATTGAAAAGGTTTATTCTGAATGTCCGGTCTGTAGTTTGATCTCCCGTGATCGTTTACTTGATGCTGGTTGCTGGAGTGGATTGTGGAACACCGGAGCTGGCAAAGTGTGCACTGAATAATGATATTGTGTTTTTGTTCGTGATCCAGTCGATCCTTTAATGTAGAAGAAAGGTGTCCACAGATGCTGCAGCGGCGGTACAATTCTTCCGGAACAATTTGTATAGATTGAGATCGATAGGTAGATTGGTGGATCGATCGGTGTAGGCCCGGGAGTCGCCGTAAATTCACGTGTGGAGTTTTCAGTAATTGTTTTTTTTTGCCTGGGAAAATATTTATCAGATGGTTTATTAGCAATTGTAAAAAAAATTATGGTTTAGAAAATCAGATTTATTTAGTTACCCGAGAACAAAAATGCGTCTTTGAAAGTAGACAGCCAGTGATTATCGACAGCTTTCTCTTTAACATTAGGTTTTAAATTGTCCTGCTTGATGCTTTTTGAAATCTCGATGAACTCCGAAATCTTTTGGGTTTCCCGAATTAATTGTAGCTGTAGACTCTGGATTTCATTGTAAATGCTCAAAAAATTGCTTACAGAAATGAAACAAACTTCACAGCAATTAAGTTCTTAGCTTAGGTTATCATTATTGCTTTTTTATTTCACTGTTTTGTTTGAACTTAATCCTACACAACGAATGTTTAAAAATCGGCAGGCCATTTTACAAAACTGGTGACAAATGTTACTTATATTGCTACTTCCCTCATCAAAAGGAGTAACTTTGCACTGACAAATAAAACAATTAAAAAGACTTGTGTCTCTACGTTCCATTTTGTTTTAAAAATGTGTTGCCTTTAAATTGCAAAAATACACAAGAAATTATACTTGAAATAGAACAGATAACACTAGATTATAGGTAAATTCTAAATTTATTTAAATGCTGCAAAAATTTTATCAGCGCATCCGGATATATTGCACACACAACTTGCCTGTATTATACATAAACAAACAAAATCAAAAATCATCTGTGTAAAGTTACATCACATCATTGTAAACCCAGAAGAGACGATACTAAAGCCGAGTCAGACCAGAGCAGTGTGCTTGAAAATATTTTTTCCTCGTCTTCGCTCTACTTTCATTTTACTTTCTCTATGCTGCCTAGTCATCGTCATGCCATATCTAGGAATGAATGGCTTTCTCGCTATGCACCTTTGATTTCTGCTTGTAGGTTTGAAAATTTTTAGTATAGTTTTTTGCATTGACATTTCATGTTCTTGGATATTGAATTAATAACATCAGATAATTACTGTTTACTAATGGACATGTTTAGAATTAGATTTGAAATGTCTTCCGTCTGAATGGTTCACTATTCACTATCAATTGCGGAAGTGTTTATGCATACGGTGAATATGCAGCATATATAGTACAATAATATATACGGTGTTTATGAGGATGCTATAATATCTGAAATTGTCAGGAAACCGGATGAAATGCGGTGGTAAAAAGGCGGTTGGTCAAAACGCGGTGTAATAAAAGCGATATTGCAAAAACCCGGTGATACACAAACGCGGTATGAGAATAACGAGGTGACATTAAGGCGGTCTATGAATAACGCTATATGTCATTTAGGCGGCGAAGAATAATCCGAAAAACATATTTCGTCAAATAAAAATAAAAATAAATTATATAGAGCTTGCGCATGTAAGTGCGAAAGTGCTCTATGGCTGTGAATTCCGCCCCTCCATTCCATATTCACTGACCACGGTCTTTAATTTTTTCTTATATTTTGATAGCGTTGCGAATGTTGCTCAGGATTGCCGTTTGCCGTTAAGGAACTATTCCATTTTAGCTTTTGTCAATCCTTGTTTGTCCTTTACCCCATCAATTTTAAATTTGTTTGGATACGCAGACCCAAGTAAACAAGATAAACCTCTGTTAAACGCTTGGAAGTTGTCGTTAGTTTTAGACATGTAGTCAAAAATGAAACGATAACAATTTCTAAGTCCAACAGCATACAATGGGGCTATTTTGTGTGTGCGTCTTTTATTTAATCGGCCAATCCATGAACTTTCAAAATACGCAATAAACTCGCTTAGAATGTCCTCATTTTGGACAAAGAATGGTTCAGCTAGACAGGTCTCAAACGTTGCAACGACGTCCTCTGGAAAAGGTTTGCATTTTCCTGAATTTTTTTAAAAATTATGCATCGGATTATTCTTCGCCGCCTAAATGTCATACCGCCTTATTCATATACTGCCTTAATGTCACACCGCGTTATTCTCATACCGCGTTTGTGTAACACCGCGTTTTGACCAACCGCCTTATTACCACCGCGTTTTACCCTAGACCCGAAATTGTCATATAAAATGTAAAGATTAATTTATAAATGCCAGATAAAATAAAATTGGTTTACACGTAATATAATACTACTAGTCATTTATTTCTCATTAGATGAACTTATAGTTATATAATAAAATGATTATAATGGTAGCTACACGATTTAATTTTCTTTAGATTCATTTATGTGACAATTTATAAACTTCATAGCCTTGTCAAACACTAGCACTTCTTAATCCTAATATTTATATACACCGATATTACTTACTAAATATATTAATAAATAGATATATATGTATTAATGTTATTAATTATATATATTTATCAGAACAGTGGTAGATGAATTAAAATACTAATTAACTATTATTATTAATACAAAAGGTGAAAGCAATCATGTTGCCCGTAGACAGTTATTAACATTCAAATGTTATAATTTGAATAAAGCAAAGTGAGTAAGTAAAATACGAACACAAATAGTTTCTATTTAATATTGTGATTGACATGCATCTACTGGCGACGAATATAACGACAAATTAAACGAATGTGCATCCTTAGTAGTATGAAACGTGACAAAATATATTTCTTCAGTAGGCTCCAGCATTCCATTACGCACACCACCAAAGCTAATGACATTCCTATTAGAAGTGGAATAAACACCACAGCAATATTGCTATTCATATCTGAGTATTTCATTTCCTTCTTAGCCTCGCCACTTTTACCAGCGGACTCATTCATCAACAAAACAAGAAACTTTACAACAAACCTATCCCACCATTCTGGAATACCGGCAGCAATCAAACTTTTTGCCCTGTGCAAAATAATGCTACTTGTCCAGTGAAGAAAACGAATCGCTTGATAATACCTGAACAGAGGGGTTTTGCTCAGAAATGTTTTTTTCTGACGACTCACACCTTTCGCCTTCTGCTTGGAGAAAGCACGTCTCGCCTCAATATCAGGTAAAATCACAGCGCTTTTATTACACTTTCTAATAATATTTTCGATAGCATTTTCATTGTCGATGAAAGCCTTTAACCAGTCCCCAAATAGTTTTGTGTTGTTTAAGATATACGTTTCCCAATTGGAAAGTGTTTCTTGTTCTTTATCTACAAATGAAGAGTAGAAGCTTGAAAATGAGTTTTGTAAACCTATAAAATAATTTAGTTCGCTTTCAAAAAAATTGCTGAAGTCGTGACTATTCTTCGCGTCAGGCGGAAATAATAAATTACGTATCATGCCAAACAACGGGTTGTTAGTGTTCATGAGAAACCTTCTGAAATCAGGAGGCAAAAACATATCAAGAATGTCCGTCGTTTTGACCGACTTATGCATAACCCTCGTATAAATGCTAAAGTTGTATTTAACCAGCATTTCAAAGCTATCAAATCGAACGGCTTTGGGAGGAAGGGTCAAATCAGTGATGTTATCGCCTTTGTACAAGGAACTGATCACGATCGCCACCATGATGTAAGCAATTGACATCAGCTTTAGCTTGGAATTTTTCTGAATTGATTCGCGAATGGGATCACCTTGCTCAAGCAGAGATTTATAGAAGGTTAGAAAATTTACCAGCAGGTAATTGTGAAAGAAACCAACTGTCGACCTTCTCAAAGAATGTAATGGATTAGAGTCAGATAATGTAACACATTTGGTTTTCAACAAATCGTCATCCTTTTTAATCAGAATAGAACAAATGATTGTGCACACCATAACTGAAACTCCTAACCAGCTCCAGATAAATTTATCAAAAACCGATATTAAACTAGCGTAGCCCAATCCAAGGTAAATCGGTGGTCCACAGCTAACGAAATCGAGATTTGTCTCAAGAAGATAAATATCCGAACTTGCGGTACTCCCGGTTCCGCCAATGGATATTACAGGATAGAAATGGTTATTTTCTGCACAACGGCACCCAGGCTCCTCGTTCATAATATTGGACATTAGTGCACATCCGCTCGAAACGTAACGGAGTGTGGAGTTTTTAAGAAACAACATAATGTTGTCCGTCTGCAGTATGAAGCGTAGCGTATCAAGTGATCGTCGATTTTCTCTTATTGTCTGAGTTATTTCTTTAAATGTTCTGGCAGATCTAAATTGAAGCTGCTCTTTTATGAAAACGTTGATCCATCTATCAAAGAAAAGCATGGAAATTACCATGTTGTAGGTTGGCTTGTTGTGAATTGCAATGGAATCTCGCAATTCGCCGATTGAGGTAGGTTGTCCGAGATGTGTCGTTTTCAGAGGATTGCAACGCTGACAATATCGACAAAGCAGATACACAAAAGGAAAATAAGCAACACTACTTGCAACCGGTAGGACGGCCGGAATTACGAGGAGTTCTCGAGCGGTGGTCACATGAATATCCAGGGCACCGACGAGGTCGTATATGTTCACATTTGAATTGGCCCACATTACTATCACAGGATAGCTCTGCTCGGGTCTCATAATCAGAATTTCGTACCTTTCTCTTGTGTTCACGTAGTATTCTTCTTTCGGTTGTCTAATCAAAACTCCGCTTTCTTCGTCTCGGTCAAGTTGATGGTACCAGAATTTGCGGAATCTCATTGGAATCCTGAGCATATATTCATGAGGCAGTACTACATCGTACTGATAGAACATCGGCTCTTCATTTCTGTCTGGAGGGAACAGATAGATATGTGCTTCACAACGCCATGGTTTGATTTTTCCAGTGGGGTCCAGCATGGGTAGATCATTTGCACACTCGCCAATTGTCACGCTGTTTGGGTTGATTTCGCATGGCGGAAGAGATTTATTGTTCCTGTGGTGGAATGTGGCTCTTTCAAATGATAACATACGAAATCTTACTTTTCTCGGTTGCACCGTCTTGACCACGTCATATCGAGAGATGACGAGAGGAGTTTGAAGCTGTTCAAAGTCCATGCCTTGGTAATTTATAATGTGAATCAGACATTCACTGAATAGGTGGAAATATTCGTTTTGATTGGAGATTCGCTGAATTTTGAAGTTTGTTCCAATTTGAGATTTCTCATCTGCTGACTGAAACTTCGAGAAATATATCTGTCCGTCATACTTCCTAGCGACATTTTTCGCAGAGAATTCGTGTACCGCTGCAATAATCACAACCATAACCATTAAGAAATTCTGCATCTTGATATTAGTAACTGAAGAATTCAGTGTTGACTTTTGTTACATGTCTAAACGTATATTGGAACTGTAATGTATAATCGCAAAAATCATCGCACAATCTAAAATCCTTGATATTTAATCAAGTTTTGATTCACCAGCATTGTGTAGAAGTGCTGGATTTCAGGTGAAGTACTTTCCATAATTACTTTTTTGCTTGTGGTGTTTTGCAGGCAGTGGAAAATTTTTACTTCGTAAAGATAGTTAAACATTCTCTATCTAAAACATCGTATACATAACAAAGGTACTCGCTTAAATTAATTACTTCCTTCTTCGAATGTTCTTAAATAAAGGTAATATAAAACTATTGTCCAAACCGTTGTAGAAATGGTGATGGTGTTAATATGATGTGGTAGTCAATATAAATTTTCCACTCGGTGCCTTAGATCTGGGCTCTTACACTTACATCAATAAATAAAATCAAAAAACCAGTAAAACGATCAAACAAGGTCGACAATTCTTGCCTAGGGTATGGCTACTGAAATGGGTAATTACAAACTTTTAGCCAATTAAACTTCACTATTTATGCTGGAAAGTTTTACACAAGGTACTCCCTCATGAGGTTTTTATTTTTTTTAAATATCAAATAAAATTATAGAATTGATATATTACATGATTTTTGGTCCTTTTTACACCGTTGCAAAATTCAAAACTTGCATTTTCTATCGTCATTGATCAGTATATCAATTGACTACGGTAGTAGTTTAAAAGTTGATAAAATATATGTTAAAGTTGCCATTTGTCCGCCTCAAAAATAATTATAAAAAATATTCGTTGCAACACTTTCACTAAAATTCCAATTTGGGTTTTAGAATAAAAAACCATAGGTTTTTCATACCTTGGTTTTACTTAAATCTAATGTTTATGATATTTATTAGGTAGCGTAGTTAGCTTCATGTTAACATAAACAACTTTTCAAAAACAATAACTTAACATCATTTGCCTTACCTATCTAACACTATTTTAAAATTCAGCCAAAATATTTGGCATTTTTGTGTTTGTTGTTTGACGTATTTGTTTTTCTACCAACCAAATATCGAGTCATAAGTGAAAAACATCAAACGATTAGTTTAATGAAACAAACAAGTTTTTGTTGTACACGTCCGTCAAGCATTTACACTTAAATGAGAGAAAATTCTACCCGAAGCAGTTATGAAATTAAAAAATTGTTTATCCAAATTTACTTTTTAAATATTTTACCATGTTTTATGGTGGACAAACAACTTTGTTTTGATTTTCTGTACATGACAATATTTTTTGAATTCGTCATTTGAAAAAAACTGATTTGGCCATAGAAAGAAAAGTTTGTTAAACAACAACAACTTCATGGCTAAACATTTATGATAAACAAATATTAAGATAGCATTTCACTTAAATACTTCAGAATTTGCTCCTTCTACTCATACTATGTAGTTACAACTTATGGCTACGTGGACAATGTTAGGTAGGCAAAGGCTTTTTGCTTAATTAGTTATTAGTTCCCCAACGGCTTGAGGCAAGTCGTAAACTAAGGTAGAAAGTGGGCTATTTTCAGAAAATGGACAGAAATTCAGTCTCTATAAGCAATCCATGATTTACAGGGAAATTCAGTTAATATATACTCAGCTCAGTTATGGCATTTTAAGATTCAAACTACTTCCAATTGAAGAAACGGGTTGGGTCATCATTACAATTTTGAGTTTGTTTGCTACCATCAAATTAAGAAGTGTGATAGAATTTCCTCTCATTTTAATTTTCCCCTTGTTTACAGTGGATGGAACAGTTTTCTTTTTGGTGGTTGATGATGCCATTGCTGAGTTATACGGCGAATCTGAAAAATTGATTGGCACAACTTGGCGGCAGTTATCACTAATAAGGCCCTGTCAATACAAGGAAATTGGCTATTTTCGGAGGTTTCATATGTCATGTAAAGCAATGAAATTGTTTGTGGGCCATATGGGATTTATTGACAGGACCACGCCTCTAACTGCTATACATTTTTGTCTAGCTCAAACTGCCAGTTTCATTTTGATGAGTGAGTAGCTGGTAGCTTACTTAAATTATAGCTTTTATTTTTGTCAAAAAACCCTGATGGTTTGGAGGCCGCTGAAACTGCTTCTGCTGAAATGATTATGTATGGCTAAAACGTACCTACGATTACCTCATATCGCGATTAATTTGCAATAGTAATTGCCTAATTAGACATTGTCTTTGATTTAGTATTTTATTAGTTTAAGTATGTCTCGTGGTAATTTGATATGTTGAGAATAGCAGTGGTTACCTGAAAATAAATTATTAAAGTTGTGTAGTGAAATGAAATAAAACAGGTACTAAAAGTAAAAGTAAAAAAGTATATAGATAAAGGTATACTTGACACATCGCTGCTCTCCAATTATGTATCTCTATTCAGTATATTGAATATAGACGTCCTCACGTCCTATAATAGCTTCATGCCGCTTTGGATGGGCCGGCGTTTTTGAGAAAGAGTTTTTGGCCAAATGTGAACAATTGTTTTTTTATTTTGTCCTATGCGATTGAGCAACGCTTTAACTTATACGCTGAATTTAAAAACGTTTAAGGATAAAATTCAAACGTTGAAGACAAAAAATGAAACGGACATCTCGAGCACACAAATAAATTGTTGGAGGAGACGATACAGATAAATATGAACGATGAGGTAAAGGAGAAAGTTGTTTCATCAAGATCTTGACTGTCTGCGAAATACGGGAGGTGACTTGAAGGAGTCAAATAAGTACATAGTACGAACATCCTTATGTTTCAGTAAAAAAAATTATTTTCTTTAACCAATTATGCTTGATGGACGTAAACATACATTGTTTATAAAAATCATATTTGCTGTTGAAACAATCATTTATTTACTTATCATTATATTTCAAAGTGATAAGTGTCTTACCATAAATCATTTAATTTACGCCCGATGACTTCCAACTTTCACTGACTTTTGACAAATTATTTTGTCACGCTATATGGTTGTATTTAAAATTTCTATGTGCTAACAGTTCAAATACAGTATGGTGAATTCAAATATCATCATGGTTTCTCTCACACGGTCGCACCTCACTTGAAGACTGAGGATTGTATATTTACATATTTGGTTCTTGTGTAGTATTACAAAAAGTGATTTGAGCCACAAATTATGCCTACTCACACTGGCTAATTTTCCACCTTTTGGGCGACATCGAAAAAATCACCCGAAAATGGATTTTTCAATTTTCGTCTCAGGAGATGTAATTGATGCCACTGATTCGTTTTCTGTCCAGTTTGAATGGATTTGACCAATATTTCGTGCTAAACCGGAAATGACACGTCTGAGGTAAAAAAATCGAAATTTTTCAGAACAAGTATTTCAAAGCGTAACCATCACAGTTCGATTACCCGTGAAAAGTTATATCAAATTCCAAATGTTTGTACCATTTGATGAACATTTGAGAAAATGCGAAGCAAATAAAATTCAAGTTTGTAAAAAGTTGACAAAGTGCCCACGGTGCCAGGTCTGTATCTACCACAAATCACAAAAGTAGCAGCTGGGATAGCATCCGTCTGAAAGAGCAGAATTTTCTGCACATAACGCACATGCAACCCAGTCAAAAGCTGGATCACAATTTTTGGAACAGGGGTGTCGAGTAACATGAAAGTTGAAATCCAAGGAAAAAATGAAATTTTGAAGTATGAAAATTTGGGAATTAAATAAAATGCAAAAATGTTGTTGTGCGTTTCTTGTTACGCACTTATTATATTAGGAGACACAAAAACGTTCTGCGATAATGTACGTCACCACAATACTGAAAATCAATTTTCTAGGTTATCTCAAATTTCGTATTTCTCGACACCCCTAGTTCCAAATAATGTGATCCAGCCTTTGACTCGGTTGCATATGTGTTAGAAAGCTACTGTGCTAGAGGATATTTTTTAATATGCAGCGCGGTTTTCCCAAACTTTTGCCCTACGTCGATAGTTTCTCTCACTATGAACGTAATTGAATTTTTCAGCATGAAAGAGCATCATGTGTTTTTGTCCATTTATTATATTTGTTAGTATTATATTTATTCTATGGTTTTTCCAATTTTCCACAAGTATAAACCCGGAGAAAGGCTATGAGTTTATTTTAAAATAATAAATTTTCTTGATAGTGGTGTATGTATGTAATAGTGGTGGTCAGTGGTGGATTGACTACATACATGATGTCAGACGCATATTATCCAATATCCACCAATTTTTCAGGTGGATGGATGGATGAAATGGAAGAATTGGACGAAATGGTCGAAATATCGTAAATTTTACATAGTTTAAATTGCCCCATTATCTATTTCGTCCATTTCTTTCATGGATTCCACCAAAAATTGGCGGGATAAAACATTTCTTCCAACACGGAATAAAAGCCAGTTGTCCGGATGGGCACACTCCGCATGATGTTAATATTTTTATGCTCATAATTTTTTTCAGACCATAAAACTAACCCACTACCTAGCGATTGCAATAATCATTAAAACTGTAAAACCCTCAGGTATAGTATAGGGACATATCAGTCATAATGTTGACCGAATGACAAATATTGTTGGAGCCACAATTCTTAAAAAACTGCTGGTGCTCATGATTTATACTCGTGGCAAATAAAAGAGAATTATTTATTACCTCTACAACATATTTAATATAGCTAAGTGTTACGACAAAAATTGTTCAGTCTTTTTAACCGGGTGGGTGCTAAGTTTTATGTTTAAGGTTTCATGGAATCATTTTTATGTGGGCCCAGGCATTTGTTTATGCGGAAACACTGCTTATATGCAATATGCACACTTGTCATGTTATACAAATTTTATGTGATTATTATCAATCCCCAAAATAATATAGATATAGTAGACGCTTTTGTTTGCATGCTGTATTATCGAGGTAATCGTGAAAGCTATTCAGCAGCCACAATTCAGAAAAACCTGACCAAACCTGTGAAAATGAAAGATGCCTTGTTCCATTTCTTCATACACAGTTAACCTTATTTCTGGTTAATATTGCATTACAACAAAACATGGAAGTGTTAATTAATTTATTATACACCCTGGTCACTAGCAGTAGCAGTGTTCAGATTTTAAAACCTTCCTCGCAAACTCTCATTTCATAATCCTAGTCTATAACGAATTATGCTTAATTACGTCTTCATAATTCAAAATTTGTTACATAGCTGGGTCACATACATAAATTAATAAACCGTTTCCCATACACACATGTATATAAATAATGGTCTTATAAAAAGCGGCTACCATTACGGACCGTTTCGTTAAATTTGTTGCTTGAAATTAGGATTTAAAGTGCACAGTAGAAACCCAATATTGATTAATACACGTGTTTACCGCTATGTAATGCTTACCGTCAGTTTGAAAAATGGTTTTATCGTTATTAAAGAACATATATATCCGATAAAGTAATTATGTCAATTGAATTCTTCACATTGTTTATTGGATATATATTATCTGTTAACGAAAAAATGTTTTCAACCGTCTAGCACCAGAAGCAAAAAGCTACCTTTAGAATGTACATTAACTGAAATTTAACACCTCTGTACCCATAAAATTCCCATCCAATAATATATTTAGAAACGTAACTTCATCCGACAGTACAAGCAAAAAAAACAGCATACCTTGGAAATTTCAAATTCTGGCAGTGTGTTTAGTTTGGTAAAATTTCTTGTGCTATATATTGCTGTTCAAGTTGCTGAAACTCATAGAAACCGCCTGATACACGTTTATATATAACTTGGGGAAACCAATATTTTTGTTATTTGACGATTTTTTTTATTTTAAATTGCAGTACATTGATAATTCTCTTCAATACTACTTTTTGAATTATAACAGTTGAAAACATGTTTCCAGTTACTAATTTCAGGATGCAGTTTTGGTCATATTTGTCCCTAACATTAATATTAGTTATCATAACGGCAGAGGTAGTCTCTGCCAAAAGCGTTACTGAGAAATCTAACGGAGAGATATACTTCTCCAAGTTTCAATCAGCGGATAAGAAATCTCAACTTGGGCTAAAATTCCAGGTCCAAAAAATCTCCACTCAAATTGAATATTTCAACATATTCAGTGAATGTCTGATTCACGTTATAAATTACCAAGGCATGAACTTTGAGCAGCTTCAAACCCCTCTCGTCATTTCTCGGTATGACGTGGTCAAGACTGTGCAACCGAGAAAAGTAAGATTTCGCATGTTATCGTTTGAAAGAGCCACATCCTACCACAGGAACAATGAATCTCTTCAGCCATGCGAAATCAACCCAAACGGCCTGGGAATTAGCCAGTGTGCAAATGATCTACCAATGTTGGATCTTACTTCAAAAATCAAACCATGGCGTTGCGAAGCACATATCTATCTGTTCCCTCCAGATAGGAATGAAGAACCGATGTTTTACCAGTACGATGCGGTACTACCTCAGGAATATATGCTCAGGATTCCAATGAGATTCCGGAAATTCTGGTACCATCAACTTGACCGAGACAAAGAAAGCGGAGCTTTGATTAGGCAACGGAAAGAACAATACTACGTGAACACCAGAGAAAGGTACGACATTCTGATAATGAGACCAGAACAGGATTTCCATTTAATAGAAATGTGGGCCAATGCCAACGTGAAAATATACGACCTCGTGGGTGCCGTTGATATTCATGTGACCACAGCTCGAGAACTCCTCGTAATTCCGGCCGTCGTATCTGCTAAAGGTAATATTGCTTATTTACCTTTTGTATATTTACTTTGTCGATACTGTCAGCGTTGCAATCCCCTGAAAATCACGTATCTCGGCCAACCTACCTCAATCGGGGGTCTGCGAGAATTAATTGCAATTCACAACAAGCCTACCTACAACATGATGATTTCAATGCTTTTTCTGGATAAATGGGTCAACGTTTTCTTCAAGGAGCAACTTCAATTTCGGCCGGCCAGAACATACAAAGAGATATCGCAAGCAATAAGAGAAAATAGAAAATCCCTGGTCACGCTACGCTTCATGCTGCAGACGGACAACATAATGGTGTTTGTTACAAATTCTACACTACGATACTTAGGAGCTGGATGTGTTTTAATGTCCAATATTATGAACGAGCAGCCTGGATGCCGCTGTGCCGACGAGAACCATTTCTATCCTGTAATATCTATTGGCGGAACCGGGAGTACCGCAAGTTCGGATATTTATCTTCTTGAGACAAATCTCGATTTCGTTAGCTGTGGACCACCGATTTACTTTGGATTGGGCTACGCTAGTTTAATATCAGTTTTCGATAAGTATATCTGGTGTTTGTTAGGAATATCTCTTATGATGTGCACAATCATTTGTGCTATTCTGCTTAAGAAGGATGATGCTCTGGTGAAAAATAAATGCATTTCATTGACAGAGTTAAATCCATTAATTTCACTGAAAAAGTTGAGCAGTGGCTTTTTTCACAATTACTTGCTGGTAAATTTTCTAACTTTCTATAAATCACTTCTTGAGCAAGGTAATCCCATTCGAGAACCAATTCAGAAAAATTCCAAGCTAAAGCTAATCTCAATTCTTTATTTATTTGTTGCAATCGTGATTAGCTCCTTGTACAAAGGCGATAACATCACTGATTTGACCCTTCCTCCCAAAGCCGTTCGATTTGATAGCTTTGAAGCGCTGGTTAAATACAATTTTAGTATTTATACGAGGGTTATGCATAAGTCAGTAAAATCGACGGACATTGTA